>CAUHTR010000680.1:0-111171 GCA_959609185.1 Schmidtea polychroa | reverse complement strand
GATTGCCTTCTTTTTTTGCAATGTTTCGACAACGAATGTTCTCCTCGATGAAAGCTTTCATGAATGGAGCTTGTTTAAATCTTATAACAGTATGAATCTTTTTTAGTATCATTCCTTGTGAAAGATAAAACTGTAGTAAGCGATAATGGGAGAGATAAAACCTTCTATTTGTTTGATCACCGAGAAGTTTGATTGTTGGCGGCTTACCTTGTAACATTTGCCAGAGTGAAAGTTCGTTGATATCAATCATTTCTTCTTATAGGAGCTAAAGGGAAGTGTCTTGTTCCTGATTTTATATCATCAGGATAGTCGAGGTCACATTCTACAAAGTAACCTATTGGAGAATCTTTCGGGTTGAAAGTATTTCTTTTATAAGCTCATCTGTTGGGGTGATCTCAATGAAATCACCCATTGGTAAATATTGAGTCATAATTCCTGAATATAGAGCTGTTGCATCTATATAAAGTATAAATATTGGGTTTTCTGTTGCTTCTAATACTTCTTTTAGTTCCTCACTATTAAGTTGTATATGTGCCTCAGGATGTTTAGAAAGTATTCTACTAGTAGTTATTGCATTTCTAGCATTTATTTCTCGATTACCCATTACTGAAGAGAGTCCTCCTCTAATATTAGTTTTAATCAAATTAAACATATCGAGGTCGGTTAAAAGATCTATAACTTTATCACGCTCTGGAAGATCTGAAGTCCAAATGGTATATAATAAAGTATCCCAAGCTAAAGAGGGTGCTGTTATATAATTGTAAGGTTTAAGAACAAAGAGTTTGTAAATTCTTCAAAGCAATCTGCTAGAATATAAACATCCAAGGATAGGTACATTTCGGTATATTCTCCTAAAGTTTTACAGTTGAAAAGATGAAACATTTTATTTGCTCGAGAATATCTTGATCTGTAATATGATATTGTTGAAGTTGTGAAAAGAATGTTTCTTGGTTAGGAAGATTTGTTTCATTATATCTTTCAAATGAATTCATATAATCATATGGATATATTCCTTTTGCTAAACATGTAGGATATTCTTCTAGAGGAATATTATTTTTTTCCAAGAATTCTCGAGTGATTTTAAAATATTCTGGTTTCATTGTTTTTGCCACTGCATCTAAAGACATTTGGAGAAAGTTTAACGAGTCTATAAATTTTAATTTTCCATATTCTACTGATTTATATTTTTCCTTTGTTAAGCCGATAACTTTGAAAGAGTTTTTAGCATTTGCTGCTAAATGTTTAATAAATAGATGTACATCATAACCAAAAAGATTATGAAATATAACAGGTACAAATTTAGGAGTATGACAATTAAGATTGCACTTTTTATGAGCTGCTCCTCGATAATTATTTTCCTTGTTTAAATGATCATGATCTATAACTTTATCATCAGGAAGAATCTCTTGTTTACACATCCAACAGTTGGAAGTATCTTCATATTCTTGTTGTTGTTGATTAGAAATATTTTGAGGATAGTTTGCTTTTAATACTTTAAATATTTCATGTTCTAGATCATTTATATTTTTAGTAAAATGATCTAGAACCTCTTCTTCAGAAGTTCCTCTAAATGAATATTCCCTAGATTCTATGAGTTTGGGATAATTACTTTTAAATAATAATTTATAAGCAGATGTTAATTGTTTAGCTTGCTTGATACTATTGGGTTTATTCTTTTTTCTTAGAAAGGCTTTCATCCTTGTTGGTTTCTCCTTCTGTTTAGAGGCTTTCCATTCATCCATGAGTTTATATTTTTCTATTATTTTTAAATATTGTATAATTGTATCTTGTTTCGTGATTTATACATTCAAAGTCTCCATAGACAACTCCTAATGTTTGTAATAAATTTGAAAAGTTTTTAAAATACATCTTGGGATCATTAGGCATTCTAATTAAAGCTGGTTCATCTTTTTCACAAATTCTTGCATGTTTAATCATAGAGTTTTTAGTTGTTGAATAATGAAGACATCTTTCACATGTTCCTCCTCCACAAGTTGGATTCTCTGGAGATGTAAAAGCTTGAAAGTTTTTTATTAAAACATAATGTTGATTATTTTCATCTTCCAAGATTAAAAGATATATTTCTCTAGGGTTATCACTATCTGAAATATAAATTGGAATAATATCTTTCCTTCCCCATCCTTTAACATGTTCATAAATATTAAGTTTAAGATTATTTAGTTTTTCAAATTCTGGAATGTCTTCTAGTTTCATTGGGTGAGTGAATCCTTTGGGAAATATTAATTCATTTTCATATTGTTTGTAGTGTTGAACTCTTTGGGGATTTTCAGCTTGAGGATGTAAATATGCAAGTATTGACCACATGAAACATTTGTTATCACCATTCTGTACATTTATAACATTTTTAGATCTAAAGGGTGTAGGAATATAAGATTTAGGATTAGGTGGTAATCCTCTCCAATAATCAATCACTAAAGATTGGAAAGAGCGAAATACTAAGTTTGATTCTCCTAATTCATTTTCTACATCCTCTTGTTTTGCTTCTACTGCTTGAATTATTTCTTTGATGGTTTTATCAAATCCTCTAGTTGAAAATAAATATTTAAAAGGTATTGCGATTTCAACATCTAGGGGTGTTGTATTTTCTTCTACTCCTCTCCAATATTTTGATTTTATTGTGATTTTATATTTTATAACATTATACCTTGTTGGTTTATAATCTTCTAAAGCTCTAGTGAAAGAATTTTTAATATTTTTTTTATTTCTCTTTATATATTCTCCAGGAGTTGCAGGTCCACTGATTTCTGATTGAAATTCATCTATGTGATTAAATTCATCCCAGTTATATTTTCTTTTTCAACATGATCGGGTTCTCCTTCTGAATGGCATTCTTCAACGTCAGAATTTTGTTTTTTATTTTTACATTCTTTTATATGTTCTAAATAATAGAAATTTAGTTTTGTTGAAAAGTTACAATTAGGACATGAAAATATTTCTCTAAGTCTCCCGATACAATTTTCAAAATGTTTATTATATCCAGAATGAAGAAATCTTCCTTTACATTTAGTACAAACTTTTGAATTTGTATCATTAAGATTATTTTCTTTTAATAAGTGAGCTTTCGATTTATAGTGAGAAATTAATCCAGTTTTATTTTTAAAAACTTTATTACAAATATTACAATTCATTTTTAGAAAATATTTTTTTATTGGATCCTCTGTTTTCATTTTTTATTTAATTTTCTATTTTATTTTCATAATGTGACAGTATAATTTTTAGATTTTTATAATAAAAATTTAAAAAATGACAAAAATCCGAACTCTGATAGCGCAGTGGGAATAGACTGGCACAGTGGTTCAAATGCTAGTGGTTCAAATCACTTCTGAGGTTAGTTTTTTTTCAACATAAAATAATATTAAAAATTTGAAAATAATATTGAAAATAGTGTGGGTATCTTATATTTATAAAGTACTTGTATATTTTATTTTATTTTATTAATTAATTATTTTTTAAACATAAATATGAAAAAAAAAATATTGAAACGGGTGATGGTGGCGAACCGGTAATTATCGCCACCAGCCTTTCGAACACCCCCGGATCGATTCTATAATGTGCACATTTATTTCTTGGTTGTTTTCGGACCTCTTTCGGATTCACTTTCGAATTCATTTGTACTTTCGAGCAGCACACTTAAAACACCGATGAAATCGTATTCGAGCGAGAAGTGAATAATAAGGTGTGCTGCTATTATCGGATTGATTCTGATTATGAGTCTGGCCAGCTTGTATATTGGAAGAGATTGATAAACGAAAGAGGTTGAATAAAAAAATGATCCGGATCAAAAAAAAACTGTTGAGAGGACAGTGAAAAAAAAAAAATATCACTGTCCTCTCAGAGCAGTTTTACTATTTCATAAAATTTTTTATTTTTTAATGAGTCAAATTAGTCAATTAGCAACTTGCTAGTTTATATCCCTAACCAAAATAGCCCTCTAACTTTTCATAATACCATTTTCTTTTTTATTCTCTTTATGTTTTTAGTTTGAGGCTTTTGAGTTTGAAAGATTAAAACCGTTATTAATGGTGGTTGTTTTTAAAAATATAGGGTTAAAATAGTATAAAAGTGTAAGTTTTAGGTTGTTTTTCTAATAGTTTAAGTGATTTGGAGATATGTTTTGTAGGGTGGCTGTTTTGGTTGGGTATATAAACACATACGACCTTGGGAATGGCCTTGAATGAGTTACCGGATGAGCCATATAACCTTGAGTGAGTCACAGGGTGAGTCATGTGACCTGGAATGAGTCAAAGGATGACTCATGGTCTTTGTTTCAATGACCTTGGTGATTCATATATCTTTGTTTAAAATTTGACCTTGAAAAAAAATTTTCGTCCCAGAGGGCCGCTGGTTTAGTGGGTCACTATCCCTCTACTGCTCATGTTTACAATGTCGAAAATTTGAAATAAGCTTTTTCTGCAATCAACTTATAGGTTGTAGTGAGATAAGAAATTTGCACCGGTAATAGGTTTTCTGATATTTTCAAAGGTGGAAGCACAGCTGGAAGCCTTCAATTTCAAGTGTGATTTCCTTGTCTCCATAGTAATTTACAATTGAATTATTAACGTTATCTGATGTCAGGTTTTCTTACAAATATCTATTAACTTCAAACCCTCACATCAGCACCTAAATCTAATTAAAAAATTAAAGATGGTGTTTGATACGATTACTAGTATAGTGAATGTTTTGTTGTTGTTCGGATTATATGCTGATGTAATTTCAAGGATTGCAGTCTCAGAACTTACTGGACCCTTTCTTTCAAACTTTCCAATTATAAATGGTAAACGTGTATCGGCATTGTACACAACCAAACAGTAAATAAGCAAGAGAGCATCATCTAATATGTCATCATCAGATTGTTTCATTTTTAATAGTTTGATAATATTATTTTCTAATTCTAAACTCAAAATCCACCTTCGGCACTCAGAACAGAAATATTTGGAAGCTTATTTTTGATTGAACGTCAATTTATAAAAAAGGGGTGAAATAATAATGTCAAGGGAGTTTATTATTTTGTTATTTCATTGTTATATCATAAACAAACATATTTTTTATGTAATATGAGCCGATATTTTTAAAATCTTCAACTATTACCGGTCTCTCCGGAGGCCGGAATACCGGCAGTCTACTGTACCTTAAATCATGTATAAATAAATTTTATTAATATTATAACTTTTATTAAAAATAATTAATTCCATAAAATTTATACATTATTTTAATTAAACAAAAATTACAATCTAGAATGGTTTATCTAGAGCAGTGTTTCCCGATCTTCTGAATACCATTCCCCACCTTAGTATTTTCAAGTCATATGCCCCACCGGCCCCTTTTTAATTAAACAATAGGTAAATTTTCAAAACATACATTATTATAACACAAATTATTACAAAACACAAATTAAAAAGGTAATTAAGTAAAATAAAAATGTAAAACAAAACACCTTGACGCCTAATCCATTATTAAATTTTTAAATTCAGTTACACTTGCTACAAAGAAATTTTATATCTGAATCTGACTTAGTTAATTTCAGTTTTAGGTCCCCTCGATTAGTTCTTTTAGTTCGATTTCTTTTTTTAATGAGTAAATCGCTTATGACGCTAAAATCACATTCCACCAAATAAGATGATGGAAATGGTAATAATAAATTTCTGCCATGCAAAGTAGTATTATGATATTTTGTGTTAGTTTCTTCGCACATCCATGCTATTACTCCTTTTATATTAAATAAATTTGTAATCGAAATCATCATTTTGCACTTCCGAAAGTTCTTCTTGACGTAGTTGTTCTTTGTAAATATCTACCAACATTGGATGTGTCAACCAAGCTGGAAAATTTATTTCTTTTAAATCAGCAAATTGTTGTTTAATAATCAGTTAATAAAGTTTGCAGATGGTCGAAAATAACAAGATTAGAATTAATCAGTCACTTTACATTTTTAGAGCCAGTAAAATTTTTCAAAATTTTTGTTAAAAATATTTTTTTTAAATAATTCAATAAAAGTAATGAATGCAAATATCTTTGCTTTTGCATTGACAAGTGTTTTATTTGATCCTTGAAGTTGACAATTTAAAATGTGAAACTTTTCAAATATATCACTCAAATAGCTTATAAATGCTTTACTGTCGACCGTCATCAAAAACTTCTTAAGGTTGCTTAAGAAATCACTAAGTATATCGAATAATTCCATAAATATTGTTTAAGGAATATCCTTTTGAAAGCCATCTTACTTCAGTGTGAAGTAACACTCTAGATTCTAGAGCAATGGTTCCCAAACGTATATGGGTGTTATTCATAATTATTGCAATTTCATATTATCTTCAGCATTCGATCTACTACTATATTTTGTTTTTGTGTTACAATATAGCGAAAATCCTGATTTACAAAGATATGTTATCGGAAATAAAAAATGTAGTTATAATAACTACATTTTCCCTTGGTCTCCGCGGAGCAAACATTGAAAACCAATGATTTAGAGACGTTAGTCTTGACCTAATATATGTGTTGATCTTAGTTTTAAAATTTATAATGGTGATTTTAAATTAATCTTACTAGAAACAGCAATGGCGGGCCTACGGGGTTTTTTTAAAAGGTTCGGAATAAAGAACCTACTGTACGAAAAAAACTATGATTTATTTTACTTACCTCATTTAAAACGCGTTATGGGGCTAATAAATAAATAGTAATTATTGCTTATATTGTCATAGTTTTTGGAGGAACCAGTAAAGGGAGATGAATCTAAGACAAATAAAGTTAATAAAATTGAAAAAATTGTATTTGAAAATTCTGAAAATATCTATTAGAGGTTGTGATCGAGAATTCTCAATTCTCGATTTCTCGAGAATTCTCAACTGTTTACAATTTCTCGATTCTCGAGAATTTCAATTTATTTTCTCGAGAAATAAAAAATTATAAGAATATTTTTAAATCTAAGCAGACTGAATTCAAAATTATGGAACTGGTGTATGTGAAATATTTTTTTCTACATTGATATGATGTAGTAGTTATTATATCGTTAAACGTAAAATATTTATTTTTAAAAAAAATTCTAGGAAGTAGGCTTGTTGTATTGTAAAACTTTATGCATTTTTGGTAGGTTGTTCAGTCATTTTTGGTTACTCATTCATTTCATACATATTCATACAATTTGTAAGTTTAAAAATTAAAGTGCAATTATCATTTATTTCTTTTAAAAGTGAGGTGAGATTATATTTATATTTTGTTAAGCTGTTAATCAATCAAACGTAAGTACATTTAGAATATAATATTTTCTGTTATTTTTTAACTTACGACACACTTTAATAATACATTTATAGATTTTTTAGCCATAAAATGGAACAGACACGTTACGAAAATTGTTGGCAACATTTTAAAAAAAAACTTGGTGATAAGGATACAGCTATTTGCAATTTGTGTAAAAAATCCATATCATGCGAAGCATCGCAAACGACTGGACTTCATCGCCATTTAACTGATCATCATAGCATGAAGAGGATTGCTAAAGATGACTGTGCAGCTGCAGGCACTTCAAAATCAAATTCAACGCTGGACAAATTTCTGACTATCACCAATGCAAATAATGATCTTGAAACATTGGAAGAAATTGTGGCTAAATTAGCAGCCAAAGATGGTTTCAGTATTTTGGGAATAACTAAAAGAGAGTTCATTCGTAAAAGTATTAAAAAACAGGGATTTTCTTTACCACAGCAGCCGTCAGATGTCATGAATTTGGTGTATAAGTATTATTGCTTAGTGAAAGACAAATTAGTTCTTAGAATTAAAACGCTAAAAGAACAGAATATGAAATTTAGTTTGTCCATTGATGAATGGACCAGCTTTAAAAACAGACGATACATGAACGTCCACCAATACTTTGGAGCTTTGGATTCAGTTAATTTAGGATTAATCCCAATAACAGGAAGCTGCCCTGCTGAAGAAATTGTAGAAATGGTGAATTCAAAATTGGAATCGTTTGGTATCTGTTTTTCCAAAGATATTGTAGCTACTACATCAGATGGTGCGAGCGTTATGGTGAAATATGGAAAATTATCACCTGGAAAATTATCATCTACAAATGTGCTACAATCACGCTATCCATTTGGCGATTATGTCGGTTTTATATGCATCTAAAACAACAAATAATGAGGCCAGCGATGACGAAAATTCCAATTGTACCTCAAACGAAGATGAACAGGAAGATAATTTTTTGGGTATAGTAGATAATCAGATAGATTCAATTTCTCCAAATCGGTTGATATTGATAATCAATCCCCATATAAATATACGTGACACTATTCAGAAGATTCGAAAAGTGGTTAAACCTTTTAGGAAATCACCGGTGAGAAATAGTGTTTTACAAAATCACGTAAAAGCCGCCGAGCTAAAGGAGCTAGCCCTCTTATTGGATTGTAAGACTAGGTGGAATACCTTAGAGTCAATGGTAGAACGATTTCTACGTATAATTGAGCCTATAAAAAGGCTTTAGAAGATCTTAATATAGATTATCTTTTGATCAATGATGATATTACTAACGCCTGAAATATTTTGGATGTTTTGCAACCTGTCCGAATAGCAATAGAGGCATTAAGTCTTAATGATACTACCCTATTGACAGCAGAAGGAGTCCTAAAATTTCTTTTTCAAGCGCTAGAAAAAAATCATTCCGTTTTAGCTTTAAAATTAAAAGATGAATTAGAAGATCGTATAGGAAAGAGACTGGATAAATCATTAGTGTCTCTTTTGAAATTTTTACAGGATCCATCCTCTCTGGAAAATGTGGAAGATGAATTTTTCAGCATGACCAGCAAAAATGAAATCACCAAATCAGCTAAAAACTTGATGGTAAGGCTTTTCCCTGCACCACTTCATGAATCACATGGTAATGAAAATTTGGCAGAGCATGCAGAAATAATGGAAATTGAAAAATCAGAATTCGAACCGAATGATATGAACCAGCAGAATACGCACATTACTAAGGAGGAAATTCTGAAAAAGCAGGTGGAAAATTTCATTTGTGAAAGCAACAAGAGTTCTCAGATATCAGATACAGACTTTAAAACATTGTCGAGAGAAATTAATATATTTTCTGTCAATGGCAAACTTACTCCAAACTTATCGTTGCTTCAAGCAGCATTACTAACAATAAAACCAACTTCAACACAAAACGAAAGGAATTTCTCAATTGCGGGAAATTTTGTTTCGAAGAAAAGAACAAGTTTGTCAGATAGATCTATTGATAGTCTCTTCTTTTTAAAGCATCATTTTATATAATGGATTTCGTTTTCTTTTTTTGTTAAAAATAAATATTGAAGAGTTTCGTTTTGTTTTCGTTTTGTTTATATAATGAATTTCGTTTTTTTTGTCAAAAATAAATACATATTATTTTAATAAATAAATATAGTTAAAGTTAACTTTTATTAAATATTATATATTACATATTATAGCATTGATATTTTTTGAATTATTTTTATTTANCACTTGCCAGAAATTGATCAAGAATGAAAGCGATAATAAAGATGCATAGAAGAACTGAAGAGTGAAAACTATTCTATTGTCAAGAGCAATTTAGTATTGGATTCCATAGATGTTTTACTTTATTGTGATGCACGGTAAATGTAGATAACCGATTGTAATCTATTGTTATTCTTGAGTTCTGCATGATATTGCTGTTGTATATAAAGAATCAATAAATTTATATTTTGTTGGAAGCTCATTAATTTGATTCTAAAGAACACAACTGGAGTCAGAATGAGAATCAATAATAAATACTGTTGAAGCATAAGAATAAATTAATAATTTGTAATATATTAACATTTATATAGTTTTGAAAGTTTGAATGGAAATACTTGGAATCTGAACCAAGATATTCGTTTCGTATTTGTTCCATTTTTGCGAATAAGATTAGCAAAATCAAATAAGCGGCCATAATCCAAAACAATGGTTTTGTCTTTATTTTTAAATTTCAAATGCGAACTGATATTTCCATTATTTTTAATTTTGAACACTAGTGGTACTGAAATACACGAATAATAAAGAAATTGATGTCGATGTAATTATACATTGAGTTGAAACGGTACGATGTTCCATAAATTGTTGCGATTCCAGAGTTCTGAATACATTTTTAATTTTCTATTGATCAATAGTAAAAACAAAGTAAATGTTTAAACAAGTTGATTTTTAGCGTATTGCATCAATAATGTATTTGTAATTTTAATTTATATAATTAAAAAATTTAATAAAATTAAATGTGCATATTTTAGGCACTACAAATACTAATTTCTTCATTATATATTATATTTAATATATTTAAAAAGAAATAAATAAATATTTTAATGATTTAAAATAAAATAATCTGAACCTGACCTAATCAATTTGCTAACAGATTTCCCATGTCACTGCCAAGAAAGGTCAGAGTGTTTGAAAAATTTTAATGAAATTATAAATTCATATATATATATATATATATATATATATATATATATATATATATATATATATATATATATATATATATATATATAATTGAATTACCGAATATTAAATTTCAATATTGATATAAATTGATTTTAAATTCTAGTAATTAGTATTTTCTAATAGAATTAATTGATTAGATTATCAATAGAATGCAGAATGAAAATCAAAGATTTAGCATTTTTATTTTTGTGGAGATAATTCATAGAGATTGATGGCATTTCATTGAATTTCAATAATTTTATTTTTAGTCGTTTGTCTAGAATTCTTATAGTTGACCTTTAGTAAATGTGGCAGCGGGTTCCCATGTCAGTAACAATATAATTACAGAATGACAATTTCCCATTTGAAATAAATAAATTAAATATTTGGACAATGACAAATCTCAAAGATGTAAAACTTTATTAATTATCACAATTGATTACAATGAATTCAACGATAGCAATTTTTCAAAACACTCCAAAGGTTTCATATGCTTATTTCAACCCTTCGGGAAGAATAGCACCACATTGATAATACTCTGAGAACACAAACACTTCACTACTACCGGTAACGGGTGATTCGCAAAATTGATATAATTGACATTAACTTGATTTGAGTTTCTCAACTACTTCTGATTTATTAATTAAATATACAAGCACTCAAGTCAATGTTGTAATATTTAATTTATGATGTCACTGTAAATTGGTAATCAATTGCGTTAGTCAATACAAGTTTATATTGTCTGGAGACAGATCAATAATTGGTAATATTTAATTTAACCATTTTTATTATTATTTTTAATATTATTATTATTATTAATATCAGAAATTAGTAAAGAAAATGAATGTGTGGATTTGTTATTAACTTTAACATAGTTTCGAAAAAGAATACTAGCGTTTTTGTTCTTCGGTTAATTTTACAAAATATTTGGACTTTCCTTTGCCATAATTAATAAATGGTTCAATTTAAAGAAAAATGTAATAATAAACGATACTTATAAAAGTTACTTCAACAATAGTCATGACCATTCAAGAGATTGTTATTGTTGGCTTAGGTTATGTTTTGTAATAATAAATATAGTAAAAACTGAAAAAACTTCGGACATTATTTAAATAATTAAAATGTAAGGTATTTATGCGTGAAGCGTTTCGGAGAACATATTGTGGAAAATTGTGAGCTCAATGCGCGTCTGTGTGCGCGTTGTGTTTGTGTGCGCACACAGACGCGAGCAATGTCATTTTTGTTTTGGGGTTAGTTGATATCGCGTCTGTGTGCGCTTTGCTTTTCTTTGTTTTTGCTGTGTGCGCACACAGACGCGAGCAAAAGGTATTATCATTTTTTAAATTAGTTTTTGATTAGATGATTTTTGATTTAGAGGTTTTTATGGATTTTTAAAATTGTGCATGGCAATGGAATTCGAGTTATTTGGCTTATTGGAATGGATTTGATTTGAATTGAGAGTTCTCTTCGATTTGGTTTGGAATTTACAATGGCAACAGCTGAATATAACGGGGATTGATGGATCTCGATGATTTAGTGGCAAGGTTGAATAGAACCCGCAGCAAAATGGAAATAGAAACTATTTGTAAAGACGATGTTATTAGATCTAGCAAATCTCTTAAAATTCTGGGTAATGGATTCTCTCTAATCACATTATCTCGAGACCGACAATTAGTTCAATCTGTACCTGATCAAAATGGCCGAATCGATATTGTTTTGTGTTCAGAAAGGAATGATATGAGATCAAATTTACGTGTAGCTACACAAAGACAGGTTCCAAATAAAATGATTGAGAAGAGTTCAGCTACGAGATTGTTTAATATTACTGAAAGTACTGGAGGTGTTATGACTGCTATGATCCCTGATTATCGATCTCAAGTATGTCGTGCACAAATGGAAGCAGCTCGATTTAGATATAAAAATGGATATGAAAATAAAAGGTTTATGTGTTATTATGAATTCGCAATTGAACATGGTAGCAGAGCGTGGTTCCGGCTAGCCAGCCGGAACAAGGTAATTAATATGTATTATAAAATGTCGTTTTTGGTTTTATATATATTATGTAAATATTATGTTTATTATGTGTTTTATAATATTTTTGTAAAATTAAACATCCTCCCTTCCCTACCGAGCGTGGGAAAGTGCTGCTATGGGCCCCAGCACTCTTTTAAAGGGGGAAGCCAGGGGAACAGGGTAAAGAACAGAGCTGAGTCAAGGGTGAGGGCGAGCGGGGTAATGGGGGTTGAGTTGCGATGGGAAAGTCAAATATTTGTCAAAACTCTTACTGGTAAGACAATTACTCTGGACGTTAAATGGAAGGACACAATTGAAAAGATAAAAGGAAAAATCCAGGACAAAGAAGGAATTCCGGAAAATTATCAAATGTTAGTATACGCAGGAAAGCAGTTAGAAAATAAAAGAAGATTGAACTATTATAGGATACAAGTAGGGTCGACACTTCATTTGTCACTCAGGCTGTGCGGGGGCAATGACGAAGAGATATTAGAAGAAGAATTGTGGAAAAAGAGATTGAAAAAAGGAAAATTAACGAGATGGAGAAATAAGATTCTGAATGATATAAGGGTAAGGATGTTAGCAAATGGTTGGAGGAATATGAAGATCTAAAGGAGAGTCTAGATGAAGAATTAAGAGATCTAAGAATGATCAGTGAAAAATTGCAAAGATTGGACATCACTGCAATCTTAGAAAAAGACCTGCAGGAGATCGAGGAAAAACATCAAATAATTGGGGCATTGATGGAAAGAAAAGCAAATCAATCTTTTATGGAAAAGAAGGAAAAGGGGAATGATGATACAATCAAGAAGAATAATCCCGTGCATAAAAGAAAACTGGAAAGCCTACAGAAAATTACAATACCTGTCTTTGAAGGCAAGATGAAAGAGTACGAACCATGGAAGGCAGCTTTTACGGCGTGTGTTGACGAAGCAGAAGGTGATGAGGTTGAAAAGATGTTTCACCTGCACAAGTACCTTCACGGAGAGCCATTAAAGTTAATTGAAAATCTAGGATATTCAGCAGAGGCTTATCAAATGGCAAAAGAGAAGTTGGATAGGCGATATGGAGGGGATGAAAGGATATATTTATCAATGTTAGAGGAGATGGACCAGTTCAGGCCAATTCGAGAAGGAGATTTGAAGGATCTAGACTTATTTGTTGGATTATTAGAAACAGTCACCATGCGATTTAAATCCACTGGGAAAGAATCCGAGTTAAAGACTGGATATCTGTTTCAAAAGTGTTTGGGCAAGTTAACAACGGATCTTGTGTATAAATGGAAGAAAGAGAAAATAGAAAAGGAATTGCGGGAGACGATAGAGGATTTGAGAAGATGGATACAACAAGAAGCGGAGATCCTAAGGTCCACTAACGAGGTCGTGTATGGGACTCAACCATGCACCAGGGCTTATGATGTGTCAAGAGTAGAAGGTGTGTCTAGAGAAAGAGAAAGCTTCAATCCAGGAGGTTGGACGCATTTTACGGGGCAACCAGATGGCAGAGTTAAAAAGGGAACGGTTATACAGGGGAATAACTCTAACGGCTATAGATCAGAGTGTGTACAATGTGGTGGTCAACATTACCTAGACAAATGTGACAAGTTTAAGCAACTCACAATTTCAGAAAGGAAGAGAGTCATCGAAGAAAAGAAACTGTGCAGGAATTGCTTCAAAAGAAATCACATGGCCAAGGAATGCCGTAAAGAATCTTTCTGCAAGGTTACCGGATATAAGCAAAGACACAACGAATTATTAAATGAAAACGCATCAATGAGGACGGGTCAGAGTTATTTTGCGGTAACTGAAATGTTCAATGACGAGTTACGGGCATCTAGAGGAATTGAGGACACGCCACCCGACAGGAGTAAGACATCTAATGAAGAGCAAGGAGCTCAGAGTTATTTAAATGGGCAATTATTCAATTCTGGAAGAACTAACGAATTAGTTAACGTTATGACAATCACACAAAATGTTCAAGGAAAAATGAATACAGGGGAAAAGCAAGATGAGGCTTGCCGGGCTGGTGAGATCATAAAATTATCCGACGATATAATTGTGGAACCGAAGACAACGGAAGTGATGAGTAATTGGGAAAAAGGCCAACCAGAATCAGAGGATTTAACGCCAGAGGCGGCGGTTAATGATATGCAGGTCGACGAAGGGGAAGTTAATCGATTAAAAGAAGAACGTGATAATGTAAAAGGGGCAGAAGACTCCAAAGGGGAGAGGCAAAACAAGGAGACCAGTAGGGTATATGGGAAATCATGGGAAACTGTACGTGATAATGATCAAGGGGCCAAAGAAGTTTTGGAAAAATTGAACGAATCATCGGACAGTTTCAAACAACAAGGATCACTGGAACTCGCTTGCACGCCTCTAAAGATGCACATGAAAGACAAGGTGTCGATTGGGGAATCGAAACACGAAGCAATCAAAGAACCATTTTGTAGGATGCTTGTAAAAACATTAAATGAAAACTGGTCGCAAAATGAAATGCAACAGGAAAAAGGGTGGAATATTGAATTGGCGAAAAATGGAGAAAGAATAATGGAGAGATTACACCTAAACAAACTGAACATGGACAGCTGCCTGGCCGAGTATGGCATTGGTGGGTGGAGAATCCACAATGATCTTTCAAAAAAGGTGCGTGGCGCGGCGGCTTATACAATACAAAGATGGGTGTGTGAGGGTTATTGGAGATTGGTGTGTGAGGGTTATTGGAGATTGGTGTGTGAGGGTTATTGGAGATTGGTTTTTGATGGTTATTGGAGACATAATGCAGAAAATGGAGGGGAGAAGGGATAAAATGGCGAGGGAAATAAGAAAAGGAAAGGGAAAGGGGATAAAATGGCGAGGGAAGTGTAAGAAATGAAGGGGAAAAGGGAGAAACTGACACGGGAATGTATCTTCAAATTATGTTTGAGTCTAAAAGAAGAAGGAGAAGCTGATGGGGATTGGAGATTGACACTAAGGTGTCAAGGGGGGGGAGGATGGAAAATTGTGAGCTCAATGCGCGTCTGTGTGCGCGTTGTGTTTGTGTGCGCACACAGACGCGAGCAATGTCATTTTTGTTTTGGGGTTAGTTGATATCGCGTCTGTGTGCGCTTTGCTTTTCTTTGTTTTTGCTGTGTGCGCACACAGACGCGAGCAAAAGGTATTATCATTTTTTAAATTAGTTTTTGATTAGATGATTTTTGATTTAGAGGTTTTTATGGATTTTTAAAATTGTGCATGGCAATGGAATTCGAGTTATTTGGCTTATTGGAATGGATTTGATTTGAATTGAGAGTTCTCTTCGATTTGGTTTGGAATTTACAATGGCAACAGCTGAATATAACGGGGGATTGATGGATCTCGATGATTTAGTGGCAAGGTTGAATAGAACCCGCAGCAAAATGGAAATAGAAACTATTTGTAAAGACGATGTTATCAGATCTAGCAAATCTCTTAAAATTCTGGGTAATGGATTCTCTCTAATCACATTATCTCGAGACCGACAATTAGTTCAATCTGTACCTGATCAAAATGGCCGAATCGATATTGTTTTGTGTTCAGAAAGGAATGATATGAGATCAAATTTACGTGTAGCTACACAAAGACAGGTTCCAAATAAAATGATTGAGAAGAGTTCAGCTACGAGATTGTTTAATATTACTGAAAGTACTGGAGGTGTTATGACTGCTATGATCCCTGATTATCGATCTCAAGTATGTCGTGCACAAATGGAAGCAGCTCGATTTAGATATAAAAATGGATATGAAAATAAAAGGTTTATGTGTTATTATGAATTCGCGATTGAACATATTGCAAATTCTAAGAACTAGAAAGTGTAATAAAAATAAATTATTATATTTATCTTTAGGTTTCACTTTTGATCCGTTTTCAATTCAATAATTTCATATTAATATTTGTATGACTATAGATCCAAACAATATAAATACACAATAACAAATACACACTTGATAAAGGCTGTGCCGATATATCGTGTATCTTATACATTGTTTTGATTAAAATTCTAACAAATAATAATATGAAAATTATTGAATTAAAAATAAAATCAATGTTAAAACAAAACAAAAACAGATCAAAGATACACAAAAAAGCAAATTAAACTGAATTTAAACCTAATAATGATAGCAAAAATTAACAACTAAAAGTAATTATCAATTCAGAGATTTTTCAGATTGAGGCCAAAGAAAAGTTCCACTAATAATTTTTAAGAATTAAATTATTTTCATAACAAACCACAAACAATTTTTACGATTTAAAGGCAATAAATTAAAAGATTAAACGTATTTCAATACAATTTCTATATATACGTATTACATAGCATTTATATATCACATATACCACATTTATATATTTTTATGTAATTATATTTTTTACTTAGTACATTTGAAGACGGTTTTCCTCTGAACCCGAATCAATCAAGTGACCTTCTCCTTACCCCTCATCTCAAGATGTCCTTGTAATCATCTGTGATACATAATTTAAAATTAACTTGCAAGAATGCCATGAAAATTAAATTTGTACCTGCCATATTATTTGTTTACAATTCAGTTTTTCTCAAAATAGTCATTTTATTCAATGATTTTAATTTATTTTCAACAAAAAACGCGTTGGACTGTAAATAAATAACCTGATATCATTATAATATGTATTTTGCTTCTTTTTTTTAAATAAATGTTAGTTATTTTGAAATTGTGGCTCATTATTTTAATCAATAAATATAAAATTTTGCAATATTTTTTTACCTGAAATTTCAAACGAAAGCAATTTTAGTCCATAAAAGTAGGCAGTTAGTAGCATACGGCAGCAATGATCCCCCAGGTTCTGCTGCTGTAATATTTTTCTGCTTTTTGATTACGCAATTGATGCCGTACGCTACATTTTTTTTTCTGGGATTTTCAATACAAATAAATTCTCTAACTATAGTGAGGGGGTCTCCTTGGTCCTGGGATTTTCAATACAAAAATGGGTTTACACTAAAAAAAAATTGCAATTATTCAGACTATAGTGAGGGTGTCTCCATGGTCCTGGGATTTTCAATACAAAAAGGTGGTTTACATTAAAAAGTCAAAGATTTTCCAAGTAAATTAAGGTGGGTTACCTTGGTCCTGGGATTTTCAATACAAAAAGGTGTTCTTCACTAAAAAATCATGGTAATTTAAGGTCTCAGGATATTTTCAATACAAAATCCGACTATCACTAAAAATGCATGGAGTTTTCCAAATAAAATAAGAGGGGTCTCCTTGGTCCTGGGATTTTCAATACAAAATCCGTCTATCACTAAAAAAGAGTGGTAATTTAAGGTCTCAGGATATTTTCAATACAAAATCCAACTATCACTGAAAAAGCATGGATTTGCCAAGTAAATTAATAGGGTCTCATTGGTCCTGGGATATTCAATACAAAAAGAGGTTTACACTTAAAAAGCGTGGTAAATTTTAAATTAAACTAAATAAAGGGTCTAAAAATTGAATTACAGTAAATTATGGTCTAAAATTTTAAATTACAGTAAATTATGGGTTCAGATTTTTTAATTACAGTAAATTATGGTTCAAATAAATTAATTAAGGTTAAAATTTTAAATTAAAGTAATTATGGGCTCAGATCTTTGAATTATAGTAAATTATGTGCCTCAAAATTGAATTATGGTCTAAAATTTTAAATTAAAGTAAATTATGGGACTAATAATTGGATTAAAGTAATCAATGGGCTCAGATTTTAAAATTAAAGTAAATAATGGTTCAAATAAGTAAATTAAGGTTCAGATTTTTGAATTATGGTAAATTAAGGTTCAATTTTTTAAATTAAAGTAATCAATGGTCTAAAAAATGAATTAAAGTTAAATAAGTAAATTAAAGTAAGATTTTTAAATTTATTAACAAAAAGTTAGAATAATAGTAGGTGTTTGAGAATTGAAATTTTTTAATGAAAATTTTTATGAAATAATTTTTTAAGATAATTTTTAAAATTTTAATGATATATTTTTCAAAGTCAATTTTAAAAAAAAATTTTATGAAATATTTTTCAAAGACAAATTTTAATAATTATATTTAATAATAATAATTCAACAACAACTACCGAGTACAATATACCAACAACTTAGTATCATCAACCAGTAACTTACGAACACGTATTTACAACCAGATACCTACAACTAGATACTAACAACCAGTTACCAGATACCAAGTACTCACAACTAGATACCAAGTACTAACAACCAAAAACAAGAAGCAACTAGGTACCAGATACCAAGTACTTACAACTGACAACAACCAGGTACTAAGCATTATCAACCAAGCACTAACCAAGTATAAGATACCAAGTACTAAGTACTGTCAACTAGATACCAAGTACTTACAACCTGCTACCAAGTATCATGTACTAACGACAACCAAGTACTTATACAACCAGATACCGATGCCAAGTACTAACAACCAGGTAACAACCGGCTACCAAGTACCATGTACTAACAACAACCAAGTACTTACAAACGACAACAACAAAAGTTTTAAGCATTATCAACGAAGCACTAACAACCAAGTACAAGATACCTAGTACTAAGCACTGTCAACTAGATACCAAGTACTTACGACCAGGTGAACACATGAAATTATTGGTTAAATAGGTAAATTAATGTTTAATTTTTAAATTAAGTAATTAATGATCTAAAATATTAAAGTTAAAGTCAATTTAAGATGAAAGTTTTTCTGGGTACCAGATACCAAGTACTTACAACTGACAACAACCAGGTACTAAGCATTATCAACCAAGCACTAACCAAGTATAAGATACCAAGTACTAAGTACTGTCAACTAGATACCAAGTACTTACAACCTGCTACCAAGTATCATGTACTAACGACAACCAAGTACTTACAAACGACAACAACAAAAGTTCTAAGCATTATCAACGAAGCTCTAACAACCAAGTACAAGATACCTAGTACTAGATACCAAGTACTTACGACCAGGTGAACACATGAAATTATTGGTTAAATAGGTAAATTAATGTTTAATTTTTAAATTAAGTAATCAATGATCTAAAATAATAAAGTTAAAGTCAATTTAAGATGAAATTATATGGCATACTTTTCAACAAAAAGGCTTAAACAAAAACACCATAAACCTGCTGCAAGAGTGCTACAAAGACTGTCACACTATATACCAAAGTGGAGACAAAAAATCCAGCGAAATTAAACAAGAAAAAGGTTTCAAACAAGGATGCCCATTATCCATGACAATCTTTAACCTCTGTATTGAATATTTAATACAAGCTGCAATAAACAGCGGAAAAGGAGTTCAGATAGCAGGAGAATAAATAAGTATCCTGGCCTATGCAGATGACCTCGTCTTAAAGGCACCAAAACATCATTTGATACAAGAACTGCTAGTCATAATCGTAGAACAAGCTTAACTAGCCCATCTGATATTTAAACCAGAGAAATGTAGATATTATATCAACAAAAATGACAACGTTGGCTGGGAAAACAACATTTACCTCAACGGCATCAAGATCAAAAAGATAAACGAGGAAAATCTATACACTTACTTGGGGGTCTTAATAGGAAATACAATAAAAAACCACCTAAATGAGATCTTCCTAGAAGTGGAAGCCAAAACAACAAGCATATTCAAATCACTCCTAAGAGCTCAACAAAAGATAGAAGCATACAACACCTTCTGTCATTCGAAATTCATATTTATCTTACAAGCAGAGGAAATAACAAAAACCCAAGGAGAAAAATTCGATGATAAAATTAGAATGATGATAAAAGATAAAGAAGTGCTAGATCTACAACAGAAAAGCCCACTAATGGATGTCATCTTCTACTCCCATAAAGAAAAAGGAGGAATAGGCATAACCAAAATCGTGGATGAACAGATGATACAAGCAATGGCAAGATTCCTAAAACTGATAAACAGCAAACATACTGTATGTTATACAGCAATAGTAAAAATTATCACAGATGAACTGATTGATGTAGCCGAAACCAGAACTGAAACTCCCATCAACTCACTACCAGAAGCATTGAAGTGGCTGGATGGAACATATGAACATAAAAGATCAAGCTTAGCCAAATATTCCTGGCTCGATAGAATAAAAAACGCAATCCCACAACTGTACAAAGACCACAATATAAATGTTACCTTTATAATTAGAAATATAGGTACAGGATGCAACATCAAATGCAATTCACAAGAAAAACCCGAAGAAGGTTTTCCACCTCATCTAGATGAAGCCTCAAAAAACTACAGTGGATGATTCGTGAGGCATACTTTCAAAAATGGACAGAAGCCAACTGCCAAGGCCATATTCTGAGATTACCACAATCAGAATACACAGAATGGAAAATGTTGATAGACCTGAAAGACTACGAATGGAGATTCATAATTAAGGCTCGAGCTAACATGCTTGACATAAATATGAAACAATCAAACCAAGGAGGCAGATTAGGCAGCACAAAGTGCAGAGACTGTGAAAATCCCTACGAATCATCCATACATGTCCTAAACATATGTGTGAGAAGAACCAGAATGAGGACCAACAAGCACAATGAAATACAAAAAAGCACTGGAAGAATTATTAAGAAACAAAGGAATCAATTTTGAAACAGAAAAAAACCAAAAGAAGCGAAGGAAATGTTAAAACCAGACATTGTAGCCAGATTAAAGGATCACATAATGATAATAGATGTAAAATGCCCGTTTGATGACCATCCAACCATTGAAGCATCAAGAACAAAAAACCAAAACAAATACAGAAAATTAGCACAAGACATCCAAGAAGCAACAAACACATATGCAACAGTAGAAACATTCGTGGTATGCTCCCTCGGAACATGGGACAAACGGAATAATGATGTATTCAGAAAATTGGGACTCAGATATGAAGAGTACATGCCCATAAAGAACAAAATGATAGATAAAGTGATTAAAGGCTCCAGAAAAACATATGAAAATTATCGGGGCTTCTATCAATAACACAAGATAAACGAGAATGGATGATTGTGCCCGCATCCTTAAAATGGCACACATGAATATTAAACACCCCATACAGTAGCTCGCCTACTGTATTTGGCCTCGAATATTTATTATGCTGACTTTCATTTTCATTAATAAATTTTTGTATGCTGAAATCAATGTTAATTTTAGATGCCAATCTTCGTCAATTAATCAATGAATCATGAAATTATTGGTTAAATATGAAAATAAGGGTTATATTTAGTTGTTAAGTAAATTATGGTGTAAAATTAAGTAATAAAATATAATTATCTAAATTAGGAATAAGTAAATTAAAGTTAAAAATTTTAAATAAGTAAGTTATTGGGTTCAAATTTTAAATTAAAGTTAAATAACTAAATTAAAGTAATAATTTTTAGTAAATTAAAGTAATAATTTTTAAATAAGTAAAGTAATGTAATAATTAAATTAAAGTAGGATTTTTAAATTTATTAACAAAAAAGTTAGAATAATAGTCAGCAGGGCCGGATCTATGGGTGGAGCGAGGGAGCGACCGCACCAGGCGCCAGAATCACACTGAAAAAAAGGCGCCTTTTCGATCAAATTGAAGAATAATTATTCTCAACAAAACTATCATACTGACTGTTATTATAACACGTATTTCTACATAATAATCTATATTTTGATAAATTTGCATTTTTTGAGCGCTTTTCCTCTATATATATATATATTATTANTTATAATAATAATAATAATAATAATAATAATAATAATAATTATTATTATTATTATTATTATTATTATTTTTATTTCTTTTAACATTTAAGTGGTTTTCATTAACTTGAGAAAATTCAATTTTGAAATTAAGTTTACCTGAAAAGGTTTCTGTTTAGTTTGTTAACAATTTCAAATTTTACGATTGTTATTGGACACAGATTGTAGACAACACTAGATATCTTTAAGAAACATTTAAAGTTTGTATTTAATCATATTAAAAAATAATAATTTATTAAATAATAAATTTTATTCTTTGACCACACAATAAATTCAATCAAAAGTTTTCGATAAATCTAATCCTATAAATTTTATTAATTACAAGAATGCTTAGGTCTATGAGTGAATCGAATCAATCCTTTGTATACACATCACTTATACACCTTTATTGTGCTCACTAATATTAATCAATTCTTTCAATCGATAATTTTCAAGAACTTGAACACAGTAATGACTGGTATTCACTTTAATACAGGTAGCATTACGTCCATGATATATAAATTTACAAGCAATATCCAAATACAATCTAACAAAGATCTGAAATCTACTAATAAACAACGAACAAAAATACTTATTGAATGAAAATCAATAAAACTGTATCATCAAACAAGAGTATAATATGGAATTACATAATTCAGACAAAGATCCTATAGAAAGTGGAGGCAACCTAAATTAGTTTTGATGTGACAGATTGATGTTTTTGACTAACGAAGCAGTAATTAACAAGTTAAAGAAAACTTTTAAAAGTGCCAATCAATTGATTCTTAACCAGTATAAATGCTTTGTTTATTTCCATCTTCTCATAACAGATAAACCAACTTAGGCTTATCAGTGTTACTGCCCAATTTTTGACGTCACAAAATTTAGTCAGAGAATAATTCTGAAAATTCCTACTCGTTAAGCGATGTGACGAGATTTCCTAAATTGACGAGAAATAAAAAAAATTTAAATAGATCAATCTGCAAAAGAATAAGAAATATCAACAAAATTCAGAAAAATTAATTAAAGATTTGAAAAATCGAAAAATTAATATTTCTTAAAAAAAGGATATGAGAAGATAGCAAATGAAAAGATAAAATGAATATAATAGTTTTAATAGTTTTAAATCAATTTTACTAAATTTTACTTCAAATGATAAAACATTTCTACCTAAATTTCATCAATTACCAACGAAATTTTGTTATAAAATGACCATGTATTTCTCATAAAGTTTTATAAATATACCAATAAAATTCTTAAAATATTGTCTGACAATGTCCATATTTTACTTAAATGGTATAGATGCTTTAAAAAATGACCATGTATTTTTCCGTAAACAGCTTAAGAATTACTATTGCTATTCAAATGATAATGTTTTATTTATTAATTTGTTGTATATTGATTTGTTTTCGATACATCAAAATGTTCGATAACATTTGTTAGCCGCAACAACATCAAATTCGTTTTTAATATCCATAAAATCAATTAATAAAATTAACAAATAAAATTACTTCACTAAAATTTATTTTATTCAAAAAACTGCGCTTTTCATAATATTCAAACAAAATTCTTCGAGGCTTTTATTTTAATTTTGATGCTGATTTCAATACTGCTTTAATTTATTTTAATATTTTAATATATTTTAAACTTACTTTAATTTATTAATTTAAATATTTATATAAAAATTTATGTAATCTGATAAATACAATTTAAATGTTTATTAGCAATGTTCCGTTTTAACTTAAACGTGAATTCTACCCTTTCAACACTGGTATTCATAAATAAACTGCAATTTATGAAACTGGCGATGAAAATACAATGTTTTTAATATATTCATTTATTAAATTATTCCTTAAATATCCACGTTTTTCTATCAAATATGAATAAGTAGAAAATGGTTTTGATGAATGTTACTCGAATGAACATGTTTCTTACTAAATATCAAAAGAATTTACTATATAATATCTCCAAATATCCATGTATTTCTCACTAAGATATATAATTGACTTATGAATATTTATTCGATACTAACCCAATTAGCCGTTTGTTCAATATTATTCTAAATATGATTCTAGTTAAATGATTAAATGGCACCTCCAAAATCATGGATTTCTATTTAAATGGTATGTCAATTGCTAAATTTTATCTCAAAATAATCATATTTTGCTATGTAACTTAAGAAATTGCTATATATTTAAAATAAACATGTATTTTTCACTAAATGACCTAAGAATTTTCTATATGATATCTAAATAATCATGTTTTTCCTTAAATTGTATATGGTATTGTTAAATCTTTTAAAATAATAAAATAATCATATAAATAATAATAAAATGATATTATGTCAGTGCATGATAAACTAATATAATTACATAACTAATAAATTTGCAATACAAGTGTATAATTAACAAATACTTTACAATACATGTGCATAATTAGCATGACACTAAAAAATATCATCCTTGCATTTCGTCCAAGATGACTATGGCAGTAATATCATAAGGGAATCAATCAACAGAAGAAAAGAACCACTTAGTCATTATTATTTTTAATATGAATATTTTAGGAATTGTAAATTTTCATATATATTAAAAACAGTATTATAAAAATTAATACAAAATAATAATAATAAATTAATAATCATAAAATAATAATATTAATAATAATCATAATAATAAAACAAAATGTGTTTTAATCAAAAAAAGTATTACAATAAATAAAACATATTTTATAAAAATAATTTAAAACATTTAAATACGAAGCAATAATACAGTAACCAATACTCCTGTAACACATATTGTCAACTTTAAATATTTGTTAGAATTTCTTCTGCTTTTAGGCCATTTTCTTGGTTTCAGCGAAGATCTATTAACATTTCCCAATCACCATTTTGACGAAGCCATGGGCATATTTAATTCTGAATAATCCAAAAATAATTTGAAATAATTCTCATAAAAAGATTGAGATTTGAAAATAATCATATACATGAAAGTCACTATGACGCGTGACGAGTTCATGCCTGATTCGAAAAGAGAACAAAGTACCAGTTTTAAATGGTACTCCTTTGCTCTAATCGACTTCTGATTTAAAATATAAGAAAAATCAATATGGGTTTCTTCTGTTATCTTCTCATCATAAGATACCATGGTATAGTTAGTTTGGTATAGTTAATATTTACAAATCCCTATATATAGACACACACTCCTGTCTGTATGTACGCCCATATATCATATTTGTACATATATATCTATTGTTGCCTCTGGAACTGTCAAAGCAATACTAACAAAAATATATTTAGGGAAAATAATTTAAATCTATAACATGGTCTTACTGTAACTTTCATTGGAATTCAGTTTTACATCAATTGACCAATCTCAATAATAACTGGGAAATAATCGTCAAGAAATCATTTACAAGAAAAATTTATTAAAGAAAATTTATGTCATATCTGCTCGATTCAGGAATAGTCCTATCAGATCACCGGAAGGAGAGCGTACAACTTAGTTCTTTTTATATGCCTATTCGTTCGTCAGGGCATGCGTCGAAGGCTGGTGTAGACTGGAATATTATTTTCCTGCTAGCACCTTTACTTGCCGGCCTTTATCCCACATCAGTCTTAATGACGGTCAGGGACGACATCGGTATAACTTACTTTTTTTGGATTATCCTCCTAGCAGTTTATATCAAAGAAAACATTTTGGTGTCTTCGACCCACATTGTATCCTCACGACCTATATATAAAATGTTCTGGTTATAAGTATTATAATAAGTGAAACCCTTTATTATAATAGAAATTTTCAGCATGATCCACCTTCCGTAATCAATTGTAAACCTCCTTCAGCATCATAGAAATTCAAATTGTGGTGCTTCGCACTTCGTCGTTTTTTATACCTTCGGGGACATTCGAGTGTCTGTCCAGTGGAAGTCGTGCGTAATGGCGTGTTGTGCCTGTGGGGCTGTTAGAAAGCACTCTGACATTCTTACCCCTAGTGTTGTTACCTGTCTGGTGTTCCACACCACGTTGACTGGAGTGTTAATGGATTTTAACAGTTACTTACTTGGGGTGTGTTTAACGATTCCGGCACAATACACGCCACGTGTACTTTGGCTATCGTGTTGGGTCGTTACAATCACCGGCATGGTGAGTAATCGCTGCTTACTTTGTAAACACATAAAAAATCTATTCCTGTGAGGGGTTAGTTATTTCTTAATTTCCGAGAAACATTTAGGGCCTTGCACGGTGTTAAACCTAAGTTGTCTTAACTTGTAAGGATCGAGTGAAATGACGGAGTCTTCACTCTAATTGTTCATGGATGAATTGTCGGATAATCAAGTTATGTAATGATGATATTGACACGCTCCAACCTACTACATTTCGAATTTTTAAAAATAAATGTGTACTGTTATTTTATTTGGAAAGTTTGATGGATCCAAGATTTTCATTGAAATTCACTCTTGTATTTTAATTTTGAAACTGTACACACTTTTTTATACAAATCACGTTATTATTGTTGGTTTTCGATCTTTAATGTAGGATCTTTTTCATTATCTGTTTTTCTAAATTCAATTTATATGTAAGAGATACACTTAGTGAATGCTTATTTCCAAACTCTGAACAATAATTCACCCTACTTTAACTGGCCACGAAGTTATTTCTAAGCTTCAATGGTAGTTATTAACACTTTGAATGGGGATTTATCCTTATTGTACTGGTTCCAAATCCCGACGATAACTTTTAAAATTTGATTAGGAATTTTATTTGGTTTTGGAAGTTTGAACATGAATTCACTCGTATTTTCATGATTTCATTTCGTTTTCTTGAGGATTGTATTTTATACTAAGGATTTTGTCAAGGACCCGCCCTCATTTCCTTTATCAAAAGTCTCATTTCTAAGGATTAATATTAGCTCTGAAATATTTGTACTCATTTAGTGACCGGATTGTCATTATATTAACAATTAAACTGGTTCTCAGAATTATTTAGCAGTGTCTGCCCTTAGTTTTATATGCCCGCTTCCTTATCTCAATGGGTAAACTGATCTCCAAATTTTTTGCTGGGGATCCGTCCTTAGTTTACTAGTTAAACATGTTAATCCGACCTATTCACTCGATAGATTTTGGCAGTTCTTGTGGCTGTTCCGTTGTCACTTGTTATAAGATTAAGTCAACAGTAAGTTAGATGCTCGCCTTCCGTAGCCCATTGTACATAAGGGGAACGAGCTCTTAGTGTCCTATGATAAACAAAAGGGTAGTGCCGAGAAATGGCAGTGCCGATAATTCGTGAGTATCAACAAACATCAATATATTACTGATTTATAGTCTTCAAATTCTCTTTTTAATAAATTAAAAGGGTTTAGTTTGGATGTTGAGTTTGTTTGTGTTGTCTGCATAATTTATAAGTCAGTTGCGGTATAAATGGAAAGTTTTCTCGCCCTACATGGTCCACTGGACATTAGTGTGACTAGGTCTTAGTATTATGTGATAAGATCTTTAAAATCACGACCGAACCAAAAAGCTTGATGTAATTCCCAACCTTCTATATAAATTTACCTTGCTGTTTGACATTCCGTGGTTACTGGTCTTTTCTATCGCCAGCATGGCATTTAACGTCCTTCATTTTCAACGTCCACACTGGGCACAAAGAGTAATAAGATAAACGGCGCAGTTGAACTACCAGACTTCGCTTTAGTGCGAATGTGTCTTCATTTTGTTGACTCGCAACGTGATGTTGTGACTGGGGGCCGAAAAAAAAACAATATACGATTTTAGACAGAAAAAATGATCTCGTTTAAAAAAAAATAAAACAGAAAATTCAAATCGCTGATTTTACCATTTAATTAATGCTAAACATAATACAACCAAAACCACCTTCCCAACAGAAATCAATCTATTCAAAATTTCCTGCCTTGATTTAACTTGGAAGTTTTGTATACCCAAAATATCAGCATAGGAGTAAACTGTTTTTTCTGATGATATTTTGTGGAAATCTTTCTAATTTCTATCACTTATCGGCATTATTTCAAATTTGCTTACTTCTGTTGAGTTTATGTTGTGTTCGAGTTGGTTTAGTGTAATACTTCGTTTCATTTTATTTTACTTTTGTGTTTATCATTTTGAATTTATATAAATTCTTAGTTGTGATTACTTGGTGTTTGACGTGTTTTTTGTTTAACTTTACTTGATGCTGTCTGCGTACTATGTTCCGAAGCATTTTGGTCATGCTACATCTATGTGGGCTTAGTATCAATTTTTGCATAACATAGCTTCTAACATAGCTTCAATCAGCATTTCTCTTGATAGAGCTTGTTCTTTTGGGTATTCGGCATTATTATGTTATCTCACCTCGTTTTTCTATGTCATTGGTAACCTCTCATCTTCGTGTTCAATGGCTACTACCTCTCTTTTATTGAATTGACCTTTGTTCTGTCTCCTTGAGAATGTCATTTGTTGCACATCAAATTGTCTGTTTTGTCTTGTTTCACTATACCCCCTTTAATCCATCGTTTATTTCGTTCTCCGAGTTTTATGTAGCATTCGTAATCTTTATATCCCGGACGGTTACACCTTCTACATTGAACTTTTGGACAATTTCATCTGATAAGGATTTTGGAGACATAAAATTTATTAATACTAAAAAACTGATTATTCCTCCGTAGAAAATAATTATATTGCAAGTCTCTTGAGCAAGAAAAACACATGTATACATAATATAATGTCACACCTTTGACATTCAGACAGTCATTACTTAATATCCAGTCATACAAATTCAGCATGCAATAATATTATTTGAAATAGGTATTATTTACAGGGTTAGTGTGCTCGAATTTGTGGCATGTCCAACATTCCGCTTGTTTAACATGGTTTCTATCGATGTGATTCCCATTCACATTTTTCTAGAGCAATTTCTCTTTGAATTTTAAAAAAGGGCACCATTGGCACCAGATGGTATGTGATGCATACTATAGTGCGATGCTCAATCCATTTTTATATTTTATATTACTAATTTATATTTAGCTATCACTGATTTCATATGGTTCATCCATATCTAGTCTCAAAATCTGTGCTCATCATTTACTCACCTTAAAGCCCAATTGTATCAGTTCGTCATGGTCAATTCCCTTTTTATTAGTAAAACTATAGTTAAACCAGTCAATTAACTCTTTTCACCTGTCTGCCAATAGTGCGATTAGTCAATCCCAATTTTTTTGCTGACTATGATATGCAGAGAGGAGCCCACATCTCATTATTTATATTGTTGAATCAGAGTTATTTGACATAAAACATAATTTTTGTAAATATTTATTTTTGCTATGCAGCTGGTTTTTTGTCCCCACGCTTTATTCAAATGCCAAGTTAATTTCATTGATAGAATATTTATTATACCGAGTAAAATTAACTATATTACCAGTGACCTAATCAAGAATATGTTGATTTATAGCTGTGGATAATCATTAATTCGCATGACCATTGCGAAGTCATAGTTTTTAGAAGGTTCAAAAATTTAATAAATATAACTTGCACAATTTTCCATATGCAAGAATTACTTCTACCAACAAATATTCGGTGGAGTATCAATTTGATTGGTGATCAATGAAATTATTATATTCAGTTACAATTTTTGACTCTATCAATTTAAAGACAAATATTTTTCGATGCGTATTGCCATAATCATATATGCTATAATAGTTTGAAAACATAAATTAAATCTACATATATTTAAGCATAAGAAATTTAATTATAAATCTTTTTCATAAATCTTAAATTTCAATTATTCAATGAAAAAAATTTCAAAGTAAACAAATTAAAATAGTGGATGCAAACGTCAATTTAAAAAACTATCAAATAATGCTATGGTGCTCATAATTAATTTATAGATTTAAACAATTTCGACAATTTAAGAAAAAATAAAGAATACTAAATAAGTTTCAATTTCATTTTCATTTTTTTAATAACGAAGATAAATGAGTATTAACATAAGAAAGCAAAAAAGCAAAACAAGTTGTACAATAAATTTTAAATTAAAAAATCTAAATAATAAATCAACAAAGATTTTTGGAATGGGTTCTCAGATAAAAATAATGTAAAACTTTAAATTTTACATACAGAATGAAATATCAACTCATGATTCAGACATGAATGAATTATACCAGTTTCTCCTTCCAATATCTTTTCAAAATGTTTTATCGTTTCTTTTGATAATGAAATATGAAATTCGGTACTTATTCGTGATAAAAACAAAAATATTTCCATATTCGATAGGTTTTCTCCAATACATGCCCTTTTCCCAATTCCAAATGGAATCAAATATTTGCTTGGGACATATTCCGTTCTCGTATCATCTAAAAACCTATAAGGATCAAACAGCTGAGGATTATTAAAACATTTCTCATCAAACATTATTTTTCAAATTCAGTGTTATTTGAGTTGAATCGTCAACCAAATTATGCAATTCGTTTCTCAGGTCTTTCTGGACATCAGGATAACGACCTAACAATAAACAACAGAATTTCAAAAGGTTATGTGTAGTTTCTGTTCCAGCATTTTGAAGATCTGTCATTATTTGAATGACATTCAATAGTTTCATATCATAATTTTGGTCATTCAGATCTTCATTCAGAATCGTATTCTTCCAAATGTAGTCAAATACACATTTTGAATTAGAAGACTCATTGAAAACTTTCAAACGACTCATGCACTTGTCAGCAACCAAATGTCTATCGGCGTATTATAATTAGTGATTAGAAGTTATTAATTCGGGAATGAGGGTAGAGCAGATTACCAATGAAATTATAACTGGACCAGTCAGAAACAGAAGACTTAAAGATGCGCTAACAATGAAACCAACGATGACAGCAGAAGAACGAAATCTACTGACCAAAATTTACAAAAAAGTGTAATCAAAAGAAAAGACAGAAGTAATTATAGTAATAAAGAATAGTAGTTACGTGGAGAAGGAATTCAGAAACGTTTACAAGAGAAATAAATGGAAGTAACGCCAATATATTAAGAAGCTAAGGAAATTACAGAAGAGAAAATTTACCAGATAATTCGTATAACAGAAATAATGAAATGAATCATACAGTCGAACGGCAAGTGTAGAGAAGAACACCAACGGTTTCGCTTAAACACATCGCCAAGAGATTATACAAGCAATTTAGAGTCCTTCCTGTTCCAAGAAACAATGAATTATAGTCAGGCCAATGTTTTCCTGTGGAAAATGTGGGTACAGAAGATATGAATGTCCACTTAAAGATAAATGTTTGATATGTGGTAAGGGAGGGCATAATTTTCGTGATTGTTATTTATTAAGAGAGAAAGAACAACAGAACTATGAGAACGAGAAAATGATAGCTCTGAAAACCAAAGAAATTACTCAGATGATCTAGAAACAAGAGAATCAATTAATGATTATGTAATTCATGAGGTGAAACTGGAAAAAACACGAGGAACTCTATTGCATATATTTCGTCAATGTGGTTGTAAAGGAAGAAAATCGGAATGACAGAACAGAAGGAATGAGGTATGTGACATCAGATGGAAGAGAATGTAGCATGATGATGATGAATGATGTTGAGATTGAGATGTTAAGGGATTCTTGAGCTTCAATTACAATGATGAATGAGGAAACATGGAATAAAATTGACAGTCCACGGTTAAGCAGCAGTGAAATCAAAATATGTGGAGTTTATCCAGAAACTCAAAAAGCACAGGGATGTACAGAAGCAAATATTTATTGGCACAATAAGATGAGGACTATGAAAATAATTGTTATTAAAAATTTATTTCCAGGTTTTATTGGTGGGATAGATACTTTGAAAGCATTTGTAGTGCAGTTGATGGAAATTAAGAATATCGAATCCGAGACAAAGATTTGCAATTATACTGATGACGAGAGAAGACAAAAAGTAAAAAAAGGAATTGGGAAGAAATTAATTACCAACAATTAACAAATTATTAGATGAATTCGGATAAATATTTATGGCAGCCAAATTTGATTTAGGATTCACAAGAATCGTAGAGCACGAAATTAATACATCTGGGAATCCAACAATGCAATTTCCAAGACGACAACTGATGCATCTAGAACAGAAAATTGACGATATGATAAAAGAGTTAACAAAAGCTGGGGTTATAAGACGCTGTAAAAGTCAATGGAGCTCTCCATTGGTTGTAGTAGGAAAGAAAGACGGCTCAATGAAGAATGCGTAGATTATCGAGAGTTGAATAAGATGGCAGAAAGATAATCTTTCCTTATGTCCAACATATCCCAATTACTCGATAACCTATCACGATCTAAATTCCTTTCTTCTTTAAATCTTAGACTAGCATACTATCAGGTCCATTAGCAGAAGAAGCACAAGAAAACACAACTTTTAGTTCCAAAGAAGGTTAATTTTATTTCAATCGACTTCCATTTGGATTATCAACGGCTCCAGCAACGTTTCAGCGATTAATACACACGATGTTAGAGGGTTTATTATTTAATGGAGCAATTGTTTATTTAGACGATATTTGATATATGGCAAGGTTCAGTGTGAACATGATGAGTGATTGCGAGAAGTTTTTAAAAGAATTAAAAAAACAGGACTAAGAATAAATCTGGAGAAGTGCGAAATTTACAAAACCAAATTAAAATTTCTTGGTCACACCGTCAGTGAAGATGGAATACAGACAAATTCAGAGAAGATCAAGTCAATTACAGAAGCGACGAAACCACAGTGTGCTAAACAACTTCGATCATTTCTGGATTTGCAAATTACTATAGACGATTTGTCAAAGATTATGCTAAAATAGCAGCACCCCTATATGCAGCAGCGTCAAGTTGTGATAAAACAATCGAATGGTCAGAAAATTGTGAAAACAGTTTTAGACAACTTAAAGAAGCCTTCACACAAGCTCCTATTCTCGATATTCCTCGTATAGATCGTAAATTTATTTTGGATGCTGATGCCAGTTTTGAAGCTATTTGAGCAGTGTTGAGTCAAATAAAAGAAGACGGTTCAGAAATAGTTATCGCATACGGTTCACGAAATCTAATGGCCCATGAAAAGGGATACTGCGTAACCAGGAAAGAGTTATTGGCATTACATGAATATATTTAATATTTTAGACAGTATTTATACAGGAAAAAATTTACGGCTCGAACAGATCTCAAGGCTTTAGTATTTATGAACACGAAAAAAATCAATAAGTCCACAATTTCAGACATGGATGACGAATCTATCGGAATACGATTTCCAATTAAATTTGGCCATGGGTGGGACAAGTAGCGAGGAACAACATGGGAGAACGAAATTTTCAGAAAGTATAGGAAAGGCGCGAAAATGTGCGTAAAAGATGAAAAACAAGAAAATGAAAAATAATTAATTAATTAATTAATTAATTATCTAGTAGAAAGAAATCCCGAGCTGAGTAAACAAAGAGAAAAGTAAACAGATGGAAAATTTAGGGCCATTATCTTGTCACAATGATTAATGGGAGACCACCAAGAAAAGAATAGTGCATGCAGAAATGCCCGGGCGGGCCATTAATTATCTTTGTTCGTCGGATCAATCTGATTGACAGCCGAAACAGATATGTGGAGTCGAATGTCAGGAGAGAGATTCACTCGACAATAACCATTTGTCATCCCGAAATCAAGACGAACTTTTTAATGAAAGATGTCTCAACAAATTATGTCGCATTCCTAATGTTTCCAAAAATGTTCCTTAAAACGAAAAATGTCTATCGAAAAAAAGTCTTTTCCACGATTTTTGTACGAATTCATGTCGTCAAAGAGTACATCTTTTTCGTGTATGATGTCTGGACAAAATATGGTTTCAATATTAAGAATAACCAAAAACATCTCGATTATAGTCAAATAGCACTTAAAAATCAATGAAAAACATTTAGATAAAAGCCACAAAAATTTGACCTTGAAAGGGGGAGCTTAATATCTCATATGGGGAAATTTAAAATTTTTTAATTAGACTGAGTTTCGAACTTGATTTTAACCGTCTTTATCAAAAGTTACGAAAATGTTTTCTTCAACACAAATGTGTTACTAGGGTTTATATAAAACAGTACTTTTCGAAAAACCGGTTTTCAATTTGCATTTTTTCATAAAACGGAAAAATAATTTATTTAAAATTATACATAAAAAGAAAAACAAAATAATTAGCAAAGTCAAAAGATCTACACGTTATCAAACAAAGTAACAAAAGTCTAAACAACAATGAAAATTTTCACTTAAACTTGTATTCATTTTACTAATTAATATTTCTCCTAAGAAAATAGGATTTCAAAATACATAAAATATCTACTGAACTGTCGCTAAATCTTGTTCTTATTTTAGACACAATATTGCCTGAAATTGAAAACACTCGTTCACTGGCTACTGAGCTTGTTTTTATAGTTTTTAAGGTCTCAAATAACAAATCTAAGTTCGGCGTTCTTTTATACGTCGCTTCAAATAATGAAAATTCAGCTTTAAGTGTTTATGGATTTGTAATTTTTTCTTCAGGGTCCTCAAGAAACTTATTGATTGATATTTCCATGACTTCCTTTAAGAAAGTTTTACATTGATGAACAGTTTCATCGATTTTCTAGTTCCGATTTTCCGTTCAGAACTGGAAATGTTTTGCGGATTTTTCAAATACAGCAAGAGTTACTAATTGTACTTGTCTTCTTTCTTGAATCCGTTCTTCTAAAAAATATAATAATTTTAAACTTATATCAGTGTTAAAATTTTTTAGTTCATTCAATAAAAATTCAAATATACCTTCACTTGCTCGCAAAGTTCTAACATTTTACAAAGGAAAATTTAGAGACATTTGCATGATAAGGTTCATGAACCTCGCCATTTAAGGTACAAAATATTTGATTTTTTGTATTTTTGACCATCTTCCAATGAAATTTTGAACAAGTCGTGGTATGTAAATTTGTAGGGATTCAATCTCTATATTTTGAAAAAAAAGTTTTTAAGAATCTCAAAGATTTTTTTTCCAGTCAACTTTTTCTCTTTGAAAAATTTTAATTTTTCGCAGACAAATCTTGAAAAGATGCAAAAATGCTGTGGTCATCAAAGATATAAGTGACGTCATCCTCTATATTTTAGCCGAATTTATTTTGAAAATCTCAAACCCCCCACCCGCCACAGCGAGATAAAACAAAAAGGTAAAATTTCACTTAAAAATCAATAAATGGACTTTTAACTCAATAGAAATTAATTTTTAATCAATAGTCGCGACGATCAATAATCGTGAAAATAAATAATTTCGACTTGATTCGAAGGGGGAGGGGCTCACATCTACCTACACTCGTGACTTTGTATTAATTTGAAGATTATTTTTATTAGTATATAAACGTAGCAATTACAATTATTTTTATTTTTAAATGCTAAAAAATGTCCATGCAGTATTGGTGTAAGGAAATATACTACAATTATCATCTTAAAGATGGATGAGAAAATTTTATTTTAATATTAATGAAATATAAGATTTAGATTTCATTCTTAATTTATTAACTAATCAAAATTGTAATTATTTTCAAAATTGTAACTTATTTTCAACAAATATATGTTGTGTATCGTTTGCTTAATTGTTTTTATAGAGCACGAGGAGTCAGAAACCCAGACTTTAATATTTATTTATTTGAAAACTGGAATGCAAGTCGTCAAGGGTATAACCACATTAATTGAAATAAAGATATTACAGAATATGTACCCTTTTATTTTTATCAGAAATTTTTTTTGTAACTGTATAAAAAAATAACTTTATTTATGTGTGTCAATTTTGTTATTTTCTGGTAACCATATTACTAATAGCATTAATTACCGTATATACTCGTGTATAAGCCGATCCGTATATAAGCCGAAGTGAGATTTTATAGTCAATTTTTTGTCCAAAATCAAGTTAAATTAAATATGATTTTTTAAATTAAAATTAAATGTTTTTTGGCTGGCAAAAAATATTGGTTTTTGTTACCCGTATATAAGCCGAATGGAAAAAATTAGCTTAAAAAATTGCCCAAAATTTCTCGGCTTATACACGAGTATATACGGTAATTAATTTGTAAATTTTAAATAACATTTCCTATGCAATACCCACCTATTTATATTAAAATAATTATTCCTATCTTTTCCCGTGCTACTTGTGTCTAAACATATTACCGTAAACATAAACAAACATTAATTTTTCGTTTATTCATCTTTTCTCGTGCTACTTGCTTAATGTATTTTTAATTAATTTTTGCTAATTTTATATNTCAATTCTTTCAATTTTTTATTAATCATGTCCATCTTTGTACCGTCAGTTGTAACATTTTTTAATTTTTCCCACTTAAGATCATACATTTTGGAAACATCTAATAGTTGCAAAATTATATTTTCTCGTCTTGTATTCCCATGGAGGCTTTTCAATGCAAAAAATTCTTTTGTTTCACAAAATTGTTAATCAATTCCACGGATAAAAATCAACAATTGGGCGGTGCTAGTTATACCGTTGCTTTCATCAAGTGCTAGTGAAAAATACGTAAATTGTGAAGAGTTTTCTCTTAACTTATTAAACATACTAGTTGATATATTTTCAATACGTTTTCAACAGATTCTACAGAATTGCAATAAATTATTTCCCGGGAATCCTAGGTAAACATTTGAGGGTTTCCAAATTTTTATAATTTGTTTATCCTAGATTGGCGCTCGAAATATTCCCTCTCTTATCTGATCAATGGGATTTCACTGCACATCGAGTTTCCTTCAGCGCTCGGGTTTCATATGGGCTAGGGCTTTCCATTACAGATTAATTAATTTTAATTAATTTATTTTTTTGCGTTAACTTTTCCTGTGAAGATCTTATTAAATTTTCATTATAATTTTTGAACTCGTCTATCAATTTGGCGTTCAATATTGATTTTTGATTTTTAGTAAGTTTTAATTAATTTTGCACTTTTATTGATTTTACCAATATTTGTTATGCCTTCCTTTTACATATACATTTATTTTGGTTTTCTAACCAACCCCAACAAGTGAAGGAATATCTGTAAGATTGACATTAAAAAAGAAAAAAGTTTCTAGCGAGGTTTGTGATGAATTATTGTTAGGAATAAATAAATTATATTTATATAAAATGAAAGTTCTAGAAAACAAGACTCTAACCGGTATTGAAATCGAAAAATCAAACAAAATAATCCAAGACATTAACTATAATATAAATAAAATCAAATACTCGAAAGATGTAGAGCGTCAAATAAAGAAAGAAAGGATCAAAAGCTTAAAGGAAGAATATAAATCTAAGATTAAGTCTATCAAAATAAATGAAATGTAATAATAAAATCATCGATTCGTCAATAAGATTTTATTAATTTTAATATTAAACATGAAATAGTTAAGTTTCTAATCTAATTCGGCCTATAATTCCCTACTCCTCCTCAAGGTGGACAACACTTAATCCCATATAATGCTAAATCCAAATATTGTATAGGTTCAATATCTAACGACGATTATACACTATAAACAACACGTGCAACCAAGTGACAATATACCGATAATAAAAAATTGAATAGAGATTAATTTCCAGCGGCATTCATTTATGTAAGGAGAGTTTTTGCGCGACGATAAAACAATTGGGCATTATAGGGTTGATCCTCCCTCTCAAAATCATAACTTTATGCATAATAACTAGATAATATAAAAAAAACTATAATAACAAATAACTATTGTTAGTAATAATAAAAATAAATATATTATCATTTTTTTAACATTTTGTCACTTATTTGCACCTTTCTCTCCAGATACTTTTCCACTCGATCACTGATCGCCGGATTTCTGCTTCTCTTCTTTCTTTTTCTCTTCGACCAAATGGCGGCTTGTTCACTTCTGAGCTCTCTTTTTATATACTGTTTATTAATTATTTGCGTTTAATTATTTTCCCGGGAATCCTAAATCAATATTTGAGGGCTTTTTGATTGTTTTAATTTGTTTACCCTTAATTAGGGCTCCAAATATCCCCTCTTTTATCTCACGGTTCGGGTCTCACATCGCATCGGGTTTCCTTTGGCGCTCGTGTTTCCCATGGGCTCGGGCTTTCCACTACCGATTAATTAATTATTTTTTTCGCATTAACTTTCCCTGTGAACACCTTATTAAATTTTCATTATAATTTTTGAACTCGTCTATCAATTTAGCGTTCAATCATACCCGATATTGATTTTTAGTAAATTTTAATTTATTTTGCACTTTTATTGATTTTACCATTATTTGTTATGCTTTCCTTTTATATATGAATTTTTGGTTTTTGCGCTTGTTATCTGATCTTGTTCGATTTATCTGCTTGTCAATCCGATTCACACTCTTTCATATGTTTTTGTAAAAGTATTTTATTTTTAAATCTACCTTCTTTACTTATAATACATTCCATTTTGATAACATTTCATTAATATCAAATATATCCTTTAAGTATAGGCTTTATAGTTATAGTAACATTATGAACAATATCAGGGATTTTCATTGACTCATTTGACTTATAATAATAATCTTTTTAAATTTAGGGAGATTTAGATTCAATTTCAATACTTGAATAAAATAATAGTTTAGATTTAAAAAATGCTATATTTGTGATATTAATACTAAGCTTGCTTTCCTTTTCTAAGAAGGTTTTAATTTCTCCTAGTTCAATATCTGAAAATTTTTCAACATTTAAATATTTCGAAATATGGTAATCTTTTGGAAAGATGATGTCATTACTATTCTAGATTTTGTTGAGGTATTTATCATAAACAATAAAATTTAGTTTCCTTAAAATAATTTTAATAATTCCTATTAAAATTCTCATCCGTTAGAATATTAATATATTTTTGCAAATCACTAAATAATTCCATAAATTTTATTTAATAAATTATACACTCAAAACTTATCTTTTCTTTTGTTTCTTATTTAAACAAATTTCAATTTTTCTTTTAAAATATTTTTCGATAAAAATATGTTTAAAAATGTTAAATTTCAATCTTCTTTTTAATGTATATTTGGATAAAAATATTTTTAAAATTAAACAAAATTTCTAATTAAAACTTTTAGAATCTTCCATCTTCCTCATAATTCCAATCAATTAAGTCCTTGAAAAATATATCAATATTATCTGTTGATATATAAATAATTTTCCTATTTACCCTTATTTTATTATCTACATTCTTCGCTTTATGTGATAAAAATATTATTTGTATATAATCATGTCGAACATTTGTAAATATGTCTGAAATATCTTTTTGATTAATCAAATTACCCATATCATCTAAAATAATCAATGTTTTTTTATTAGGCTCTCCTCTAAAATCTTCAACTTTCTTAAATAATTCTAAATCATCAGAGCCAAATATATTTATGTAATCTTCCCATTCATATCTATCATTGCAGAATATATATATATATATAGTATATATATATATATATATATATATTATATATATATATATATATATATATATATATATATATATATATATATATCATATATATATATAATATATATATATATATATATATATATATATATATATATATATATATATATATATATATAAGCTCCAATCAGAGGCGAAACTAGACATTTCGGCGCCCTGGTTGAACTTTAATTTGAGCGCCCCCTTCCCAAAAGGTGTAACGCCACGAGAAAACTTTTTTACGCCATTTTTAAGGACAATTATTAGTCTATTTTGATGACCAATGACACAAAGATGTGTGGGAAGAAAACAGTCGACCAAATCTCTTAAAAATTTAATAAATGCAAGTGGGGTTATTTTCACTTCTAAAAATGAAAAGCCTAATAACCAAATAATTGGCTTTGGTATTGAATATTGTTTTGGTACAGAACAATATTCAATTAAATGTTTAAAAGGAATAATAAATATATAATGTTATAAAGGAATAAGGGGGGAAATGCGTTGCCAGGAAAAAATCACATCAAGAATATCTAAATTGTTTTCAGCCAAATTCTGAAAAGAGAATAAATGTATTATAAGAACTTTTTTGAATTTTCACCACGGATTTCTTTTCGATTGACATTGTATTTATTAAAAAGCTTGACTATGACACAGTAAATATATCGATGTATTTTTGATGTTCACAAATTTTCGGCACTGCTTTTTTACGCATTATCAAAAACTAACCAAATAACTACTTTACTTTTAGTTGAAGGTCGGATATTCTTGACGATAGTAAGTTATTAGTTATTGATTATCGACTATTGATTATTGATTATTGATGGTCGGGTTCGGGTGGTTGGCGTAGTTGACTTTTGGGTTCTCTATATTTCATATCTAAAATTTAAAATTATAAAATTATTTAATTTTTCTAAATTAATTTTATGATTCTCGAGTAGGTTGGTCTAGTGGCGGGTGTATATCAACTACTGTTATTGATTATCGATTATTGATCTTTATTTTTTGGATGAGGTCAAGTTAGTTGGTGTTTTTAGTTAGGTACTTCTAGTTATGTACTTTTAGTTGAAGGTCATTAAGGGTAAATTTTATGCATATGGTTGTGTGTGTGTGCAATAATAAGTGGCTTAGTTTTATAATAGCTAAATGTCAAGTTAGTTTGTATTTTTAAATGAACTCATTAAGGATGGTCTTGGCGGTAGATGGATACTTTACCCACTACTGTTTACTTTGAAATTTTTTCGATGAATTATTCAAATTTAAGACTTATGAAGAAGATTTAAAATTAAATTTCTTATGCTTAAATATATAAAGATTTGATTCATATTTTAAAATTTACTGTACAACTTTTTGATTTTTTATGTTAATACTCATTTATCCTAGTTATTAAAAAAATGAAAATTTAATTAAGCCAAAAAATTGGACAAATACAAATATTTTATATAGTTTAAGAACTTTAAGAACAGTCACCGCTAGATAATTTAGGTCAAATAAACATTCTATATAGTTTTGATAAATAAGTAGGTCAAATTCACACTTACTATTGTTGGGCTAAAACTGAATTTTAGACCCACAGTTAAGATTGTGACGGAATGCATCGGCACATAACACGCATACCCAGCAGTAAGTGTGCTCAAAATAAAACATAATAAACACCAAATAAAAAAAAATAACAGAAAACACTACACAAAAATAAAATACCCAAATTAAAAGAAAGATCAAACATAAGCAAGAAGTACTACATGAAACTTGCTCAAATACAACCGGAACACATAACAACCATAAACAAAATCCTACGATCTGTTGCGGTTATAAAAATAATTAAAAATAAAAATTATAATTGCAATGAGAGAGTTGCAAGACGGGTCAAGGAGATAAGTGACAAGGCAAAGAATTAAAATGGGCAGAAAGGCTCGAGAAAGTACATCAATATATGGGAAAAGCAAAAAAATGGGAATTGTGAAAATCGATAAAAGAATCATAAATTCGAATTAAAGTCTAGAAAATTGGTCATGGGTGGAACTGGTAGCGAGGAATAACATGGTAATAACTGAATTTTCAGAAAGTACCAGGAAGAGTGCGAAAAGGCGCGTAAAAAATGAAAAACAAGAAAATGAAATTAATTAATTAACTAGTAGAAAATTTAGGCCCATTATCTTGTCACAATGATTAATGGGTGAATACCAAGAAAAGGATAGTGCATGCAGAAAGGCCCGGGCGGGCCATTAATTATCTTTGTTCATCGGACCATTCTGGGTGACATCCGAAGCAAATATGTGGAGTTGAATGTCAAGAGAGAGATTGACTCGGCAATAACCATTTGTCATCCCGATTTCGAAGAGCATATAAGGAATGGGAAAATCAGAGCAAACCGACATTCTGCCTCAGTTAGGGACATGAAGAAACCAAACTTAGAATAATCAGGAATAAACTCAACATAAACCCAACAGATCTATTGATTAACCGGTTATGAATTACCAAAAAACGAGTATTTCTAACATTTACAATTTAGTCAATTAATGAATAGGTAAAATAAAGTAGAATCCCTGCCCAAACTTTTTGAAAAGGAATAACAGATAAACTATAACCACTTAAATTGAAAACACTTCTATAGGAATAATGAAGCGTTGAGAAACTTATGGTTGAATGACTAAGAAGGCGATGTGATAAACTACTAATAAATTTATTCAATCAAGTAGTACAACATTTCCGGAACAGTTCTATCAATTATAATTTCGATCTCAGTTACATAAATATACCAACTAAATATATAAGAAAGCTATTACCTTTGTTCAAAACACACAATCTCTGAATAGCTAATCTACCCAATACCGATTAACCAGATATCAACCAAATTTTCAATAAACTAGCAAACTTCATATACTTAGACAGGGCCGTCGAGAGCCAAGTCGGGCCCCGATGCAATTCGTCAGTACGGGCCCCCTTTGCAATTACAAACTGATATATTTTTTAAAAAACATTTGTTTTAGTTATCCTATTTATTACTTATGAAATTCCATGATACATATAAAATTAAATTATCACAAACTTAGATTTTTAAAATTATTTAATTATATAAAAATGCTTTTTTAAAGCCAAATATGATTATATCACGAATTCCTTCGGGACCCTCTTATCAGTGATGTACTTATACAATAGTAAGTTCAAGATTAAATATGAAACCAGTTTCCACTGTGAAGATAGACTTAATAAATTAATAATTTCATTAAATACAAGAATTCCCAATGAAAATCTTCAACAAAAGGCAAACGCAATGAATAAATTCATAAATTATACAATAAAAGAGACAATCCCAAATGATGAGTATTACAGATTAGGTGTTACAGATTTTTTCAGCAATTCCACAGAGAATATAAATAATTTCAGTTTAATGTTGCTGAGAAATAGGCTGGAAAATGCTGATAGCTGATGGTAACTGGAATAACTGGAACAGCCATGGCCAACCGGTGGCCCGGACACAATTTTAAACATCAAATCAATAATTGTCTTTTTTAGAATTCATATTCGAATTAAGCATGTTTTTAATTTAAAAATTGATTCTAAGTTTACTTGAATCGTAAAAACGAGTTATATTTATTTAAATGAATTTATTGTGGTCCGTGATAGTATTTTTCCGAAAATTTGGCCCTTCGATTGATTTGGGTTGGCCACCACTGAACTGGAATGACGATGAAACAGAGCAACAAATCAAAATGTATGGATATTACTATCCATATACCATTGACCAACGCAATCCAGATAGATTAGAAAGCGCCTAGCATGATGATCATATTAATAAAATCCTCATCAGAAGGGGGGGGGGTGGTTACCTGATCCAAAGGTGACCCTATTCAGTAGTGGTCAATCCATCTACTTTTTATTATCTCGGATTTATATTTTTTGACATATTTAATTATTTTAAGAAAACTTTAGTGTCAACCATTTTTAATGTGTTGCTATGCAAAAAGTTTCAAAACCTCTGATATAGTGTCATAGAAATCTTTATGGAGGAGTTCTTTATCTGATTAAGTCGTACGATATGGAAATGGTGTCATATAATTGCTGTTGAAATTTTTATTTATTTTCAATCGTAATTTTTCAACATTTATGAAAACTGCAAATTCGTCATTTTGTTAAATTTTAAAAAATCAATAAAAATATTGAAATCGAAATAATCGAAATCAATTTTATTATTATGGTAAATGTTTCCAAGAATTGAAAATTATAATTTTCATGTAACTTCACATGTTTTCTACGATTATTCAGACTATTCAATTAAGGCTTCCAAAGGTCAGTTTGCAAACTACAAAAGGACCAATTATAATCATAAATTACCGAATATTTCTATTAAACATATCGGAACTATAAATCAAAATGTAAGTAACGAAGCTGATGAGGCAATAGAAGAGGAGGAAGATGAAAAAGAGGTAGAGGGAAAGGATAAAGAACAAGAGGAAAATTTGAGTCAAATATATATTAATAATATATTTGATAAGAGGTTGTACTTGTTGACTTTTAATCCCATCAATGTAAGATTACAAGCCGTTTATTTGAAGGATCGGACTTTTGAAGAAAATGAAAACGATAAATGTGTTCAGTCAAGATCCAAAATGTATTATTCAAATAAATTTTATCATAAAAACACCAAATTAAATTTAATGAAAAGGTTTTACGCAATAGACAAAAAAAATAGTCGATTGTCAATAATGGAAACCAAAAAGCCATTTATGAAAGCCCGTGAACGTGAGCCGGGTCCAGTTTCACGAAAACAAGCTATAAGTCGTCCAGAAACAAATGTTGGAACATCTGTTATATATATTAAATATCAAAATGTTGATTTCGAATTATATCCTGGTATAATAGATCTGAAACTGACAAGGAGGCTGGATCAGACAGAAGATCAAAAGAAATTGCTTGAAGAACTTCAAATGGAAGCGACAGATAAAATGAAAAATAAAGCTAGATTCATTGTGAGACATAAAGACGACATTCTGCTTTTTAATTTTGATATTGAAAATTTAAACTTTACTAGAATTAAAGAAATGATTTCAAGAGGAATTCAAGCTGAGGATAGAAATTATTATGTAAACACAATTAGTCCGGTAACAGATAAAGTAACATATTTTGCTTTACCAGAAACTACCTATGACTATGTAGACAACGCACAAAAATTAGCGCGAAAAAATTATCATTTGAAAATTAACAAATTAGAGCCTAGGTGGGTTCAAGAAACTAGAGTTCAACGAATTCAAGATTACAAGCGTTGTCGAGTCGAGGACAAATATAAAAATATATGGGAAATAAAATTGGGGTCTAATTTTTGTTATGAAGACAACGGTAGCCTTTACAAAGCAAAAACCGGACTAATTAAATGTAATGTAGAAGATCAAACGTATGAAAATTGGGTCGCGGATCTTCTTCGAGTTCCTAAGAAAAAGATATCCAGCAAACATAGCTCATCTTCACAAGTCGCAGTTAATAAAAATGTGAGTGATTAAAATGTTTTATCCACACGAAATTTTGAAATACATGATTTTATCAACTTAATTTATTATTTATATTTTAGTTATATTCTTACATATCGGATGGGATTCCAGACTGGGACCTTGTTGTAAATAGTTTATGAAAAAAGAGTAACAGAAAATAATATTTAGTTATTTACAAATAAACAAAATGCATTGTTTATTATTTACTGACTAAATTTCTAATTTTAGTAAGTAGTGAAACTTATAATTTTGTATTTTATGAATCTTTAGTAATGTTTAAATCGACAAAAATTGACTTGAAAAAAGCAATACAGTAATACCTCGTACAACGATCTATATGCGTTCCTGGAAATTGAGCATAATAGAAAACAGCGCTATAGGAGGCAAGAAACTAAACTTTAGGGGTTACGATACTTCTGTGTTAAATAAATACCATTTTTTATTATTTTTAATTCATTTTTAATCAATAAATTGAAGGTACATACATTTAATTCAGTTCAATATATACTTCAAAATAAAAATGTTTTATACTTCTTCAATAAATAAGTTTTCTTTATGTAAATTAAATACATATGTATGTATCAAAAACATATAAAATGAATGACCTTGGATGAGTCATAGGATGACTCAGATAACCTTGAAATTTTTTGATGAGTCATAGTATGAGTCATATGACCTTGAAATTTTTTATGAGTCATCGGATGAGACATATGACGTTGATGAGGCATATGACCTTGGTGAGTCATGGTCTTTGTTTAAATGACCTTGAGAAATTTTATGAGACATCGGATGAGTCATGGTCTTTGTTTCAATGACCTTGATGAGTCATATGTCTTTGTTTAAAATTTGACCTTGATGAGTCACGTCTTTGTTTAAAATTTGACCTTGAAAAAAATTTTTACGACGGGGGGTACTGTGCCAGCGGTGCCCAATCCATCTACTTTCGTAGTATCCAAAGATATTAATCCAAAATTAATTTAAAAAAATTAACACTTTGATATTCAATTAAATCCACAATTCTTTAATTTTCTTTAAGAAAAGTCCAACCCATAAATAAAAAGTAGAAGCAACTCATCGAAAAGCCGAAAATTAGAGATTGGATTCGTAGTAAAAAGATTATGTAATAAAAATAAGACTCATTGCGTCGAGCTTCTCATTCTGATCTAGAAAACGTTGAATTTTTTACCTAATAGTAATATTAACCCATTAGAATCTAATTAATGATTCTAATTAATGAATAGATTTTTCCTAATTCGGTATTGAACGCCTATATAATATAGTTCTAATTCAGTTTTTAACATACAGAATTGTGATGTATTTGTCATCCAATTTTAGAAACAGCATAAATATACAATAATCCTCATGTCTAAAATATATTTATATATAATAATGAACGCACAAATTACCAGTAGTTCCAAAGTAATAACTCGATAATATTGAATTCTAGTGAAATAAGTTTATTTCTTTTAATTTTGTTAAAACTAATTTTTCATCGGTTGAAATGTAGTAAAAGATGCTCAAATAACAAATTAATTAAATGTAATAAAACAGCACGAAAACAATTGAATTATATTTTGCGGTCTCAAAGTTCAATGAAATACATTATAAGTATTACTTGTCATAATAATAAAGCGCTTCATACAACTTGTTGATTGTCATCATCATGTACAAAATAGAAATTCTTCATTATTAAATGTAACCTAGTTTCCAACATCAAAAGTGGTGCATATAAAACAAATTATGAATAATAAAAAAATCCAAAAACCCTACAATTATTGCAACAAATGAAACAAGCACAAGTGAACACTCGATTCGCATGACAAACTAGAAATTCGAATTCGAATAAAAATAAACCAATACATTAATTATCTATTGACCGAATAAAAAATAACTTCAATATAAATAACAATAAAGCGCATCCAACCAAACTTTACTAAAACTAGTAGAATCAATCTATCACAAATAATAATTTCAATAAATCTAACATTGTAAATATCTCACGCATCTTAAATAACAAAAAAAGAAACAATTAATTCATCCACAACAATATGCATATAAAATGACAACAAACCACTAAATAAATTCCGATTATTTTCCATTTTGCAATTTTTCTTAACAAGTTTCTATTATGAAGAAGCATTAAAATGAAAAGCATGGCAAAATTCATTTACCAAGAATAAAAATTTCAGTCTGATTTCTATGAAGTGTTTACAATAAAACCTTGATTGAAGCTTTCGACGAAATATAAACAAGAAATAGATCATTACAAATAACTAATAATTAAATTATTAATAGTAATATTTCAAATTAATTTCATATTGACATTGAAATATTATTATTAATAACCGATAATGAAAATGAATAACTATCATCTGCTACCAACAACTGTATTCAGAAAGGCTAACAGAAGATAATAGAATTTTTAATAATAGTAATAATTCCATCACTCATGTTTATTATACAATATCTAATCGTGTATGAAAGCCTAAAGAAAAATAAACAGAAAGAAAAACAAAGAATAGTGGAATTTTTATTGAGTTTTGATTTATGAATTTTGGTAAAAAATATTTTGCTTATAGTCGGTTAACAAGATTTGGATATTTTTCAGTAACGAATTGCAAATTCAAAAGAAAGATAAACCAGTAATTTGTCAAATTTCATCTGATATGAGAACCGTTGGCATTGTTACTGATAGAATCGGTAAAATATGGTTGACTATTGGGCACTGAAATGTGATTGTTATTAATTGTGCAATGATTAAAAGGATGAGCGAATTGTTGTGTTAGATTAGCTGCTGGAATGTCTGCTGTGGGACCAATTGGAAATATTCGATTAGGAAGGAGATGATTGTACATTCCGTTGATCATGACAGGACTATAAACGAGATAATTGACAGGAGAAAGATTTTGCGGTTGATTATAGCGAATTAGTTGTGGATTATTTCCATAAAGAGCAACCTGAAATTGTGGCACGATGGTTTGGGTTGGTGTAGTGTAATTCATTCTGGATAATGAACGAGCGACAGGCGATACGGTTTGGTATGGAAATATATTATGAGCCATTTGAGTAGACGAATCGTTTGAAGTTGTCATTTTACCAGCATTATAGTGAGGGTGGTCATAAAATGAATAATTATAAGGATTTTGAATCAATCCATCATCGAGGACAACCGGATTAGAAATAGGTAGTTGTTGTCCAGAATCTCCATTTAAGTTTAAAATTTTAATATTGTTTTCTACAAGTTCTGTAGAATATTTATCAACTTTTTCAATACTTTTTTTCTCAACTTTGGGTGTGAATTCTAATGCAGAAGGATTCAGTCCATTGATTTGTTTGTTTAACAGGCTATTTGTTGTGCAATCAGAAGCAGATGATGACTTGTTATTACAAGTATCAGTAAGTTGTTCAGATGTTAATTGAGATTCTTGAAGAAAATTTAATTTAATCTTCGTATGCTGTTTTTCATTTTTAATAGCATTAGAATTAGACTTATCGGATGATCTAACTGGCTTTGAATCATTGTATTTCTTATTAACCGATTTGTAATTTGTTTTGCGTTTATCTGATTTTATAACATGTGAATATTCTTCCTGATTAGATTTCTTTAGCTTATTTTCCATTGATAACGGGTTATTCATTATATCTTTCGCGATGATTTTTGCCTGCTCAACAATGGCAGCATTGTCTTTAAGATTACTATCAAATTCTACAGTGAAATTTTCTAATTTCGAACTGTAAGACGAAGAGACATTAAATTTCTTTTTATTTAATTCGAACATTTTTGCAGATGAAAAATTTGAACTTTTGTTATTATGGAAGGATGTAAATTCCATGTGATCATCTCCATTGAGAATTTTGAATGGAAATGATTCTAATTTATCATGACTAATAGTGTGATTTGACTTTGTAATATCACTATCTGTCGGAATATGTTCATCAGATCGTTTATTGAATTCTAGAATGCATCATTATTATATCGTACCATTTTCAGCAATAGAAAATAAAATTTTAAAAATTCCAATCAAAGCTGATTTAGTTAAATTTGTAAAAAATTACTTGAAAAATTCAATATTTTTCATATCAATATTTGTAATACTATTAAATATTAATATGAAAAATATTGAATTAAAAAAGGATCAAAGGTAAATATGATACTTTAAAATTATTTTTAAATAAATCAAAAATTCTACAATATTGAAGTTTTTCTTACATATCAATACTTGCGCGCAGCTCAACAAATTTCTATGAAACGGACAGTTGAAATTTTATTGTGTAAATATGCAAATAACAGCATAACTACTTAAAATACATTGAAAACAATTTAAATTCATCACCTTTACTAAAATGACAATGAAATTTTGGCATACCGCTGTTCGGGCTTAATTAAATGAAACAATCTGTATTTCATTTATTAGAAATATAGACAGAGTCGATTAAGGTGATTTGAAAATTAACTATTAGAATGAAGCCATGTGAATACATACATTATTTAATTTATAAAACATAATTTACTTACATTATTTATTGATTACCTCTCTTACATTAAAAAATCAAGAAATTTTTAAATAATTTTAGTTATAAAACAGAAATCTGTTTGTCTAGATTAAAAAAACTCGAACGGCGATGAAATTTATACAGTATTTTTTTCTCTATTTTTAGTTTGAAATATCATTTTTATAATGAACTACGACAATGTCTTTGCTCGAACCAATACAATTGTTTTGTGTCTGATTATAATAGTTATTTCATTATTTTTGGGTCATCAATTTTACTATTTCTTTTCTTTCCCAAAAAAAAGCAAAAAAAAACTGGACAAATGACAAGGTTTTTTCAAAAATCAAATTTATTAAAAATTAAACCGAATCACTAATTTCAATTCTTAGTAAATAACAAAGAGTTTACAATAGATAATTTTTAAAAAATGAACGGAAGTGTTTAATCCCTTTAGTGATACAGGTCTGTAATAATCGTGTCATAGTAATTCATCGATTCCTCAAATACACTAGGATATATCATATAAGCGTATATATTCATCAAACCCATTAACCCTTAAATGCATGATTTTTCGTATTGCATTAAAAATTTTATTGACAAAAAACAGGCATAAATCATATATTTATTTTCACTTGAATCCATAGACAGACTGTTTATCTTATTGCCAGACTAAAAAATATATCGCTGTCATTAATCATAAATAATATTTAAATATTTGGTACGATGAAAATTTCCATCACAATGCATTTAAGGGTTAAGATAGACCAGAATTTTCAATATTAGAATATATTCTATTAAGGATTAAAGAGCGCAACAAACTATGTTATATTAATTAAAGTTAATAATTAAAGAAATAATTTAAGAGTTCTCAAAAAGAGGTATATCCAAGGTATTTTTGTTATTTATTTATTGCCGAATCGATATTTTACACTGTCAACATTTTAATTTATTTTAATGATTACTCTAAACACTTTTTCAAATGCAATTTCCAGATCACGCCTCCTTGAAGGAATTGTTAAGTATTGTTAAATATTCTTCTAATTTCATCCATTTTTAAAATATGTTTCATGAGTAAGTTAGATTAATAAATATTTAATATTTAGGTGTAAAATATGTATTCGATATTTATTAAAATAATTTATAATCAAAAGGCAATAATACCGCATCTAAAACTATGCACCATGCGAACCGATAAGCAAAAGATATTTACACTTGATAGCTTGCTATGATCGCTGCAATGGATATGATTTTATTGGAATTTCTGGCAACCTAATGCTCACTACTTGGAAGTTTATATCTATTAATATTAACTTTGTAATAATAAATGAATATTGGCTGTCGCGTTTGTTGCCGTTTTATATATTAGGTGAATTGTATTTCCATATAAATGTCACATATTATCGATATAGAAATTTACTTTGAGGGGGAGGGGGTAGCACAATTCGATTCACACGTGACATTTCATTTTCATAATTCAATCTCCTTTTTTAATTTAGGGGCGTGAAATTTCCTTTACATAGATAGTGTGTATTAATTATTAGTATAGAAACAAATATTGGTAATAAATAATTCAACGGCGTATCAATACAATCAAATGGTTCTGAAAATTGATCAATTAAATTATTTGCTTAATGGCAAGCTGCAAATAAATCAACAATGGAGTCGTGCTAACACATGTGGATTTATTTAACTTAATAGTTAACATTAACCCCTTATGAGGATAAACTCCAATTGGTACGCTACTAGGTTATTACATAAGATTTCCAATGAATTGCATCATTTGGTGCTCTCACTCAATTTTAAACCATTTCACTTTTCTCTGCTACCCTCTCCACTGATAAACACCGCCAAAACTCACACTCATGTAAATATTTACTGTTGACATAAATCCTCCGTAAGCAATAATTAATTTAAATTATTTAATTATAATAGATTTTTTAAAATCATTATGAATTATGTTGATTTATATAATCTAAACGAAGATTTAATGCATCATAATGACTGAACAAACTATAGTCTTTATGTTTGGATTTGACATCATTTGATACCTTTGACGTCCATTTCTGATGGTAAAAGATATCGATGCCCAAGACCTTACAAGCTTTATGTGGTACTGGAAAAAATCTTTTACGGAAATTATCAATGACATTAATCTATTTTATAATTAATTATTATTTTGAAATTTTTTAATTAATTATTTATTTGCAACATTTTTATTTAATGTTTATTTTTTATCCTTAAAAATCAGCCAATCGTTTGCTATTTGGAGGGCGGGGAATTCCGAACTTGTACCCTTTTTTATTTCTGGTTAAATTTATAAGTTTATTTGCCAGAGTACAGTAAAGCTTACAGCTGCTAATCCAAAGCAATACTTGTTTAAAGTTTAATGATGTTATAATTACTCTAAATTACATTAGATATGATGTAATTAACACGGTTGCCAGTTGCTGGGATAATAACAATTATTTTAATCTTCTAATATTCAATGTTTTCTAAGCCTATTTCAAGGTCATGTTGATGTTAAATAATAAAAAGTATTTAAAAGCTAAATAGATCTACTATTTGCAGACTCTGAAACATATGAATGTTTAATTTAAGCCCTACTGTTGCGCTTCTTCAATTGTTTAGCCTCGCGAACGCCAAAATGTAAAAAATTAATATTTGCCCCCCCCCACATTCCTGAAAAATTGTGTTGCAGTTGCTAAATTACCTGTTGAAACCCAGAATCGACTCATTGAACTATCAGCTGATATTACAATTATATTTCAATATTTAAGTAGTTTGAGTGGACCCGCGTATGGAGAAACTTTGAAATGGAAAGCAAACTCATCCATCACATATGCTTATGATCTATTGGTTTTTCTCAAAAATCATTAGAGTACTCTTCATATAGTCTGAAATTCATTATCCTGTAGAAAGGTGTTTACAATCACAAAACTGTTACAAAAACGAAAATACAATAGTACATTTTTGGCAACCATATTTGTTTACAAATAAATTTCATTTTTATTAGAACTTAAAAAAGAACAATCCAAGTGCAATAAAAATCGATTTCATCAAACAATCAAAAATTGTTAAATTATATAAAGTAATTAATTGTACAATTCTAATATTTTTTTACATTTGCATGGTAATGATACTCAAATAAGTAAACATTTTATTAAAGATTAAAAACTAATTAAAAATAATGAATATCTAAACAAATAATTCAATTTTTCAAATTTTATAAGGGTTTATCATGTTAAATGAAATGTTATTTTCAGTAATCGGTTAATCCTTAGTAACAAAAGTTTAATTCTGCCTATGATTGACACACCTGGACGTTGCACATCACAAATGGCTGCCGATTTAATTATTCAAATATTATGATATACTAAACATAATTAACAAACATTATTAAAAACTTTAAATTGTATATTACATCTCTTTAAGTTTGATAAACAAAACGAATATTTTAAGTTTTATAAAACAATATAAATTTTTGTAAAGCATAAATTATAAATAATACACTTAAAAAAGTTATTTATCTTAGTAAACTAAAAGCCAGAAATATTTATGTAAAAGCTAATATGAATTAATAAAAAATTACTTTTATATTTGTGATACCGATAAGTATTGTAAGAAGCATTCATGTTTTCTGCTGGTACTCGAGGTCTAAACCGATTGAAATTCTTTTCCTAATAATATTTTCTTGTAATGATTTCGCGAAATTATCTTAATTTTATCAACTTACTGGGAAACCTTTGACATTTGCAGTGGTAGGTGTAGGATACAAATCACTTTTACTGTTATTTCTTAATTTCAAATTTTAAATAAAATATTTATCTCTATCAAAATACCTAATAATATTGCAATTCATAACCAAAATCCTTAATAAAAATATCACAAATTGTTTTTAAATCGTTTTCGAATTTGTTTAAATAATCAAAGAGTATTAGAATAAACAAATATTTGATACAATTCTTTATTTTAATTTAATTAAAATAATTCATTTTAAAAATTCTATTTTATACAATATCAGCTATATAGTTTATTTAAAATCATTAAATTTTTAATTTCTTATTGAAAAATCCTTCTAAGCTTTATCTGTAAAATAAATGATTGCATATCAATTTCTTTCAAAAAAGGAACATCTGTTAAATAATTTTAAAGAGATTGTAATGAAAAATTTTTGCATATCAATTTCTTTCAAAAAAAGAATACCTGTTAAATTATTTAAATGATGGTAGATGAAAATTTATTTACTAATAATGTAATTTTCCTGAAATATAATAGGTTATTGAAAAATATTTACATATTGACAAATCTATTATTTCCATTTTTCAAGTTTTAAATATAAAAATAAATTTTGAATAAAGTGTTGTAATTCAAACTTCTTCAATTTATGAATTCGGGATTTTTATCCAATGAAAATGTTTCTATGGCTAATTAAACAGTTGTCTTTGAAAAAAAATATTAATTTGTGCATCGCTAAATCCCAGTATTGCGTTTAGGTGATCAAAAGAAAGGTTGACAGGTGGATCGTAGGTTCGGTATCCCAACGCTCATGACTTAAGATGCTTCTAATCAGTGTACCCATATCAATTGACATGTTGGTGCTGCCCATTGTTGTTGAAAAATAAAAGACAGGTGAGCTGTGGTTAAGAGGTCTTATGACCACAAATCACTTTCTTTTCATTGTGGTAAACTTCGACCAGTAGTTCACAGTCCTATCAATTACTCCAATCCCTTTTATTTCATTCCTTGTTCTCAAAATAAATACCATCAACAAAAAAAATGAAATGTAAACTATTAAAACAACGATTAACAAAACAAAATTTTATTAGAGTGACCACAGATTAATTACAGTGGAATAAACCGTCACAAAAGTCCAAGCTATTGCGTTCAATATTGACCAATAGGGCGTCCAACTGGAACTCATTTTCCCCTGCTATCATCAAATAGGCTTCGTCAGGTATCTCTATAGTGAGTAAGGTGGATCGATAGAGTCATGGAGCTGGGCAAATTCTGCGGCTTTTCTGCTTCACTTCTGTGCATTTTTATCTGATTTTGATAGATTTCGCTACTTAGGCGTATGGATTACCGTCACTGGGCTAGCAATCTTAGATCTATTAGACGTACTACGGCAAGAGGAAGGTTGAGGATGACCGGGGTTGCGACATAATTCCAATAATAAAATTTCTGGTACGCCTTCCTGGGAGATTTAGAACTTATTTTAAATGTGTAGTTTAATTTGGCCTAATTTCTCCATTCGATTATCCACCGGTTCTTTCATAGTAAAATCTTAAATTTAGTTATGTATAGTTATGTAGTTATAGTTATGTATTTCTAAACTACTTGTAAATCGATATCAAAGGTCTAAATTTTCATTTTTTTTAGAAATAAAGGGTATCCCTGTCCAAAATTTCGATTACACCTGAACAAAGGCAGAAAAAATGAATAGTGTAAATCTACGCACCCTCAATTTTAATCCATTATACCTATTGCACTATACTAAAACTCATATGGTTCAAATACAAACATGAACTAATTTATTTTTACAAAATGTATTAATGTACCAGCCTCAAGGTAGTATAAATATATAGAAACGATTTCAAAATTAAAATTTAAACCTACCGGAACATGTCCAAGATATTAGAAAAATAACTTTAACTGTTGCTTACAAAAAATAATTATTATCAAATATGAAGATTCAGAAACTCCAAATCAGAGAAACTAGGACTTAAATGCAATATAATTAAAATTGTCATTTGCTCAGAAGATCACTGAGATTGTCCTTTCTTGTTCAGTTCGATAACAATAAAATTCACCTCATCATTTCTAAATTAAATTCTATAATTTATATATTTATATAAGTATACTTATTTAGAATTTATAAGTTTGTTCATAATTTTTGAATTTTAAAACTGTTAATATAATAATATCATATTTTAAACATATATATAAAACTGTTTTACTAAGTGAATTTTTGAATTAAACATCTATTTTAAAATAAATCTGTTTTGACCTATATTTTGAAATAATATTCTACATTTCATAAAAAATTTAGTAATATGGTTCTCGACACAGATTACAAAGAGATAATTAGGAAATATTCCCGAAATGATTTAAGAAACAATTTACTTAAAATATATTTGAAAAAATGTAAAAAGTTGTCTTTAGAGATGTTATGATTATTCTATTATTGGTGATTGTGTATTTATACCATTCAAAATTTTCCGAAATTTTGTTCATAATCTATAGACTTATGCTGGCATGTATTGTAAATCCTTATGTTGTTGACATTTATAAAGCAATCAATTCTGAATGCCTAATAATTAATCCGAGACATATACCAGTTTCTAAGTCTAATAAATTTTTATCAACTAAAATTGATGTAATCCATTTGAAAGAAGAGGAGTTATCTATTATTAAATTTGAACAAATTAATCTTTTAGAGAAGAATTTAATAAAAGTTAATTCTACTTTGAAAGACTGGTCTATTGTAAACGATTCAATATCATTAACTAACATCTTAAATTTATATAAAGCTGACGAAGAAATGAAATCATATTTAGTTTGTGATCTCCAGTCAAATTTATTATTGAAGGTATTATAATTTTATAAATTATTAAAATTTCCTATAAATAGACATTTTAAATTAATAATGCACCAATTATCTGTCTATTAAATATAATGAGATTCATAATTTTATAAAGAGATTTTATACTCATTTGCGAAAATAGAATTATATTATATGGATTTTAGTGGAATTTACCAAATTATTGTATTATATTCCAGCAGTACACACTAAATGGATTCCACTTTTCATTGCGATGAAAATTTAGGGTACAAGTTTGGAATCCCCTCACCCCAGCAATAAAATTTTTAATCATAAATTTAAATAAAAATTTAATTAATTATAAATCGGAAATAAATAAATTTTCTAAGACGAAAATAGATGAATACAGTTTTTGGTTGTTTTTATTTAATTTATTTATTATCTATTTCGGTAGTTCACAAATATTTGTTATTTATTAAGTTATTTATTAAAATTTATTTTTCAATTGAATTTTTGCTGCCATTTTACTTGTATGTGTTTCGAAAGCAAATTCTTTATTCTCAAAGAAATTTGTCATCATTTTCCTCGAAATTTTGGATCGAAATTGATGGAAGATGAGAAGAAGTCGTAAATGATAGCGGAGAATACATAATTAGTTTATTGAAATTTTGTCGTTAATAAATTATTGGGGGAAAAATCAATCATTAAAACACAGATTTTAGTTTAATTCTTAATATCCTTTTTCAAATTCATATTATTATTTTCAAAATTCAAAAAGCCGTTAAAATTTCACTTTTTAGTATTGTAAATTCAACTTCGATGCGTTAATGAGTTGTGTGTGTGTGAGTGTGGGACCACAACTTAATAAAACGCATTATCATCAACAATTAGCCTAATTGTAAAGTTTCAGTTGGATCGGATGACTGGAAGTGAGTTAATTAGGCCTCGCAAGATTTGCGTGTTAATACATTCAACGCCGACGTAGTTTTACTGGTCGTAGGATTGCTGTTCTAAAGAACAGCTATCCTGGTCCAAAATCATATTTAACATTCGAAACTCCAGCTAATCTTCAGATTCAAGAATCATTTCACTTCCCTTTCGTCGTTCCGCATACAAATCATTTTGATGTTGTAGTCTATCCATCATCACAAAATCGCCCCAAAACCCAAAAATCGGGATCCTTGATCGAATGAATCATTTTTCTTAGACCTAAATATCATATTTCTCTACATATCTATAATATGTAGAAAAGAAAAATAGAAAATGAATTCAGCAAACTTTTATTGACTTCGAAAATTTAATTATACAAAACTAAAATAAACGAAATTTCTACAAATAGATAATCCAATGAAAAAGTTTTTCTGATTTGAATTTGCGAACAAATATTTCTTAATGTTTTCTTCGCTCGTCGGAACTTTGCATCAAAATCTGTTTGATCTCTCTTTAGTTTGTTTTCGTTTTCGTAATGAGATTTTCTTTTAATTATCTGCTTCTGAGAAATTTAATTTCGTAAGTGCGATTAAATCCGAGCTAGTTTGATTTAAATCAGTTGTGGTTATTAGATCAGTTATGGGTTTTTCCTAGTAGAACGAATGGCCGAGTCAGTGAGATTTTCAATACGTCTTTATCTCTTTCTGATTATTTTTGATATTTCGAATTGATTTTTCATTAACATTGTAATTTCGGGCTATTTTCCTCATCTTTTGAGAATTTGGAGATGACAACAAACCAATTATTTCATATCTTTGTTCTTCAGAAAGTCTCTTACCAGATTCTTTCGTCAAATACCCTATTAAAATCAAATAATCGATTAATGAATCAATGAATGGTCAAAAAACCACTTTTTTCTACACAACCGTCGAAAATTCCGCAACTCAGTTAATTCCTTATTTTTTAATTAGATTCAGTATGCGGAATTAACCGAGCGGCTACTGTATCTTGGTAACCGATTTATTGCTGATTTTCGAGCATTATTATTTTGCAATTGATTTTTTGAATAACTTATTATGTAATATTAAAATAAGTATTTCAAATTATTAAGGTGCCTGACCATTTTTCAGTATTACATCAGGTTATAAGTGAAAATCCGCCCAGTTGGTTTGCGTTATGGAGCCATTGTGAAGATGTTCAACTCAAATTATTTAGAAAACATTTTAAAAAGCCAATTTTTTTTGCCTTCATATGCACAGATGACTTATCCAAGCTGGATTGTGCTTTCACAAAATTATCGAGGTTAATTGTTTTACATTCGATTTTTAGCATAATAAAGTAGAGTAAAGATAAAAATAATCAAAAAATAATAATAAAATCGTCTATGAGGACAATCAAATATTTTCTTTTGTAGGTTCCCTTTACTTTTATTTACAACAAAGGTTCCGAAACATTTTGACCCTAAGATTTAGAATTGCAAGACTTCTATACGAGATTTATGTAACTTCTTGATTTTTTTCTTCACTTCTGTTGTTCCTTTGGTGTCACTTAGACACAATTCTCGTTTCAAAGTCTTCTAAATTGTTTTTTAAATCCAGTTCAAAAGTTAATGACATAATTCCAAATATTGTATAATTTCCAAACAAATTTTCCGCGTTGAATAAAATATTTTCAAAACCATTTATATTTAAAACATATTTATTTAAAATTTTTCATTAATAAAACTTCTTTTTTAAAAAGCTATTTTAATTTTTAATTTAAAAATTTCAACTTAAAAAATCCAATTTAAAAATTATTTAAAGTTATTTTAATAGTCAATTATTTACAATTTAAAATTATTTTGATAAACCATTGAAATATTTAACTCTCAGCTGAAAACACCTCACAAAGATAATTTGTACTTAATTCCTATTTTTACAGCCAATATGGTGACTATTCGTACGCATTTAGGGCGTACGGCTTATGATTTTGCTTGATAGTACAATTTTTCAGAAACCTAGATGTAAATAAAGGAAATCTTAAAATTAAAAACCATAAAATTCAATAAAATGCAATGAAAAATAAAAAATAGATTCATAAATAAATGAACTATTGAAATCTAAACTGACAATAGGAAAAGGAAATATTGCAACCCAGCAGTAATATTGAAGTCAATAAAGCAACAGAATTAGTAAAGCAACTATCAAACAAGAATTATTTATATACTATAAATAAATTTGGCAAACAACAAAGGAACACATTAAATACGAAATATTTGAATAAATTCAAGGAATTAAAAGAGCAACCAAGCATCTGGTACAGATGAGAAAGTAAAATGAGAAATACAGTATTTAAAACCAGCTGAAAAATACAATGCATAAGTCGTACTAAAAATTTATTTAAAAAAGCATTTGAAAAAGATCAAAAATATATTGAAAAAATAAAAATAAAATTATTTTAACAAACCTGAAGAGTGTAACGAAAAATCCTGACCATAAAATAGAAAAAGATCACCAGAAAGCAGAAACAAAAATCGGAAAGACAGAAAGATATGAAAAAGAGTGGGATAAACAAAGAAATAGAATATGAGCATTACAAAAGATAATATAAACTCAGCAAAGAAACAAGGCACAACTTGAACTCTAGGAAGCAGTAGAAGCAACTGAAGTCAACACAGTCGATGTCAAATTAAAATAGAAACTCCAAAAAGGAGAAAAGGTAGCGATTGACATAGGCAGAAGATGCCTGGAAGGTGTAAGAAATCCACTGAGAAAATGATGTAAATAAAAATGTCGAAAACCATAAAAAATGAAAAAATCATTAATTTTCCAAAGAAGATGAAGACTTAGTGAAACATAACGATAATCGTATCGATTTGATGAAACTGCACGAGTAAAGATTCACTATTCGCTTGTAGCAGCCATGTCGAAGAGAAGACAGTACCTGTTCTTACTCTGAAGAAATACAAATAACTGCAAATACGTCCAGTTCAAACTCTAACATCAACCAATGGAACGAAGAGAAATTAATTTAATTCATTAATGCCGAGAATGATGAAAAATAAAAAATGATGAAAATCAAAATCTAATTGATAGTTAATCAAAAATCAAGAACAGTAATTGTTGTAATATTCTAAAATAGATGAAACAAACCATAATCGGGATGAGAAAATTATTCAGTAGTTTAAAGCATGTTAAGACAGAACATTGAGCAAGTTTTATTTCTTATCCCATAGGGCCATCTCATATATGATATCCAGACCGCACACTTCCCTACTCCTCCCTTTTTCGAGTAGATAACTGATTATTGAATATTTTCTTATTTGCCGCGCATTTGGAAGGGATTGTCGTCTACCCTGTGAATTTAGGATTCAGTCTTTGAACTCTCAGATTCTCGAAAGTCGTGTATATAAGTATCTTGTATCTTCAACAGACAACCCGGACTATTACTAAGTTGCTTTCAGGAGCATTTGTATAACTCTATTGATATGGCTCACGCTTCGTTTTATTAACTTATCCAAACGGAGTCTTTTCTATCCTGCCTAATGTTACCTTTACGAGGCCCATTCATTTATGTAACTTTTCTCTCCTTCTCTTGCTAAGTTTCCCTCAGAGTCCTGATACGCTTAGAACATCCTTGGTAAACACATTAATTCCATGGGAACTAGTGTGGTTTTGAAGTTCTGGAGAGATTCACACAGACTTTCCATAGTTATAAAACCTATTCTGCCCTCCTTATCAAATAGACCGTAACTGCAAAAATACACTTAGGAGATAAATAACAAAACGTGTTTTCAATTCTGCCAACCAGTTAACCTAAACCAATCATCCATTTATATTTGTTTGCATCTAGGCCTAGTGATGCAGATACGGTCTTATCGCTAAGCAGAATGAAGGTTAATTGCAACTGCATACAGTTGACGCCTCTAACTCGATTTTTGTAGTTTTGTCAGTTACGGTCTATTTGATAAGGAGGGCAGTATTGTTTAAGACATACATAAAATTTTGACTTGACCTACTTTTACTGGGTTCTTGTCTAGATGGGATAAATATTCATTTACTCACGCTTTTCTATTCGACTTATATATTACTGATAAATCGATTTTCTATAATTCCGGTATAATGCCCGGTACTTTGACAGCTTATGCTCCGAAAAGCAATGTCAAACTATTTTGGAGCCTTAAATAATAAAAATAATCCAAAGTAACTTTCTCTAAAATAATCCAATTTTATCGACATTGAACAGGAAATTCGATGGATATTTTTCTTATTCAATAATTTTGTGTAATTTTAATGAGAATAATTTAATAACTTTTCATTCCTTTTTATATTAAAAAATTAAGGTAAAATTATAAAGAATTTACTATTTTTGGAAGCGCTAATTAATTTTAATTATTTCATCATATTTTTATTTATAGTATATTTTTTCAAAATTCATAGTGCTTCACGTCATCATTGTTTTTATTACCTGACTCCAACAATAACAATGATACTTATTTAAAAGAAGGGACATAGTTGTAATAAATTTTATTCTGACAACCAAATCTCCAACACGCTATTTATTATATAACTCTTCACTGCATAATATCTAAAAAGGGAGTTTATTGGTTTATAAATTATTGATACAGAATACCTGCAAACATACATTCAAATATTCAAAAAAAACCATCAAACATCATAAATAAACTCTGATCTTGAAACTACGATTTTGTTGGGCTAGAACTGATTTCTAGACCCAAAATACTAATTGTGACTAAAATGTGTAGGTACACAGCAAGTAAAAAAGCACCAAGTATAGTTAAATATTAAAACCTACACCAAATAAACAATGGTAATTAAACAGAGAAAACAACAAAAATAATAAACACACAAATTAAATAAAATTATACAAAAGCAAGAAGTTATGCAAAATCTAACTCAAAAATAACCAAATAAACATAGAATTACAAAAAGCAAACTCGAATAACTTATAAGACGATAAAAACAGTAAAAAGATTCCAGAAAAACCCAGAACATTCCATAAAATGGCGACGACCATCACAACGGCCATCTAGAACAACAAAAGTTAGAGAAAATAAATAAATTAGTATTAAAAATAAAAAATCTTAAAAAGAAATTCATAAAACACCAGTTAGAATGAAAATTGTATTAAAAATAAAATAAAATGTTCTGGAACCGTTCCAAATCCATCATGGACGTAAAATTAATGAAAAATAATTAGAAAATAAAAATTTAAAAATAAAAACAAAAATTATAGCACTAAAATTGCCATTAAAAATATCAAAATCACGAAATAGAAAATTCTGGAATAAAAAGAATTCGAGTTTGTTTTAATGCATCAATACATACACGTGTACAAAATAGGTATATATACCGACGCATTCTAGTCACAAGAATCACTTTTTTATGCCAAATTTTTGTTGCGAAAAAATTGAAGATCACATTGATAGTGAGTATTGTTATTTGAATTTTCGAAGTTTAATGATATTATTGATTATAATTTGACTTAACTTTGATTGTTATTGATAATATTACTTATGTCTAGGTCAAATCCTGCTTATTATTTTATCTAATGTAAGAAGGATCGGCGGCGTATTGATACATCTGCGTCTGTGATCAGTCCTACATTCGATCATTTATAAAATTCACCTCAAATAATCATTTCACATGCAGACATGCAATATCCTTTATATATTTTTTTTTGTTCGGTCATCGGAGGTCGGCCACTTCATGGTTCTACCATGGAGTTGTGTCGATAAAACCCCTCCGCTATGGCTCCATATATTTATTTATCGGTCGACAGTGATGTTTCGACTCAACACTACAGTAGGGCTTGTCGTAGCGGTCACAGTGGGGCCGTGTAAGCAAGCATTCTTCCCGACTATGAATGCATTACACAATTAAAATCACCACTAAAAATTCTGTACACTAAGTCACACTAGAATTATAATCGAGTAGATCTCAGACCTAAATTAAACACAACAATCGCAATTCGAGTAATGTAGTCAGTTAAAAACAACTTTACTTATACGTTTGTCGAACGTCATTTGTAGATAAAATTTTAGTAACAGCATAATGATTTTCTCGGAACTAACCGTAATAATATCATGAAGAAGTTCGACATGCGGAATAAGTCTAATTAATTATAGAATCCTCAATAATCGTCATATAGCTTTACCTCGTGGTTAAAATATAGATCACTAAAGCCCAAGTCAATCTTGAAATGTCAGGTCTGGGTGTAGAAAATTAACCCCTCATATTATCAGACATCAAATGTTATTAATTTGGCATTAAAATTCGTTCCATCAACTGTAAATCGTTAGCAATAAATTATTATCGGCTACAAAATGAAAGATAGCATTGGAAAATGAGTCAAACTTAATTCTATATTATGTATAAATACCTAACATCGCCAATCATGAAAGGAATTTATTTAGAAATTTCTTCTACAGCCAGAAACCTAAGCTATATAAATCATTAAGGATAAATTTATATTACGACCAAGAACCGGAACCGTATATCCTCCTTCTGCTTAAATTATAATGTATCAAATTGCCAATTATAACTTCGGAATTAATAGTACTACGTATGACCCAATTTGTCCCTCAAACGTGGATTAGGAACGTGAGTACTGACGAAAATTTACAATGATTTTATAAATGATAAATCGTAACTTTAATCTATATATCAAGTATAAATTAAAAGCCTTCTTCAAGTATAAATTGTGAAGTATAAATTACCTACATTGTAAATTATAACTTAAACCGTTAATGATTGCTTGAGCATATTAGATTATATCGCATTTATATAGGGTTAAATTGTAGTTCCTTTGAAGCATAATTTCTAAATTTTATGACCCCCTTTTAATTCATATAACCATCGACCACCAATTAATACAATAATCCGGACTATTTAACATATATCCTTAATTTATGTTACCTTCAAAATTATAGTTGAAAAATTTGTCATCAAAGACCCCCAATAAACCATATCGTCATCAATTACCACCTAAATATGCTAAATTGGCTTATCAGAATATATATTTAACTTATTTTATATTTAAAATTGTAAATTGTAAATTTTCATGAATGACCCCCCTCAACTTCATATAGTCATTAACCACTACCTAAATATATTAGATTGGCTTATCAGAATATATATTCAACTTATTTTATATTTAAAATTGTAAATTGTAAATTTTCATGAATGACCCCCCTCAACTTCATATAGTCATTAACCACTACCTAAATATAATAAATCAGCTTATCATAATATATATTTAACTCATATTATATTTAAAAATGTAAATTGTAAATTTTTATAAATGACCCCCCCCCCCCCCTCCGATCATATAGTCATTAATGATAGCCAAAAGGTGCTAATTTAATTTGTTTTCAGATGTAATCGACTTAGATTACCTTTAAAGATACAACTTGTAATTTTTATTTAATCGACCCCTCAAATCAGGTAGTCATTAACTATTACGTAGGGATACTGAATTGTATCATAGTCATAGACAGTTACATTATATTTCATTTAACAATACAAATTCATAAGCTTTCGTAAATGACCCATGCCCCATAAATGGTAATCTTATAAATATATAACTTTACGTCTATCATTATTATTATCGTTATTAATATTATTATTATTAATGTCATTATTATTATTACTATTATTATTATTATTATTATTATTATTATCCTCGTCATTATTATTCTTATTCTTGTCATTATTATTATTATCATTATTATTATTATTATTATTATTATTATTATTATTATTATTATTATTATTATTATTATTATTATTATTATTATTATTATTATTATTAAACAAATACTTAAAAAACAATGACATATTATTAATAAAAATAAAACAACGCCATTTATAACATATATTGGTGGCAATGCATTTCGACAGAATATCTGTCATCGTCAGGCCAATGACTTTAACAATAAAATTAAATCATTTATACTTAAACTATGATTATGCAATCACACGTGCTTCAAAATTAATCAATTAAAAACTCTCAACATGCACGTTAACACTGCATTTTGTGAATTAATTTTAGGTTTAAAATATCTAATCATTAAAGCCTCAGTTGTGACTCTCTCCCAATAATTTTTAAAAAATTTTGATATGATTTTAAAGTTTGAAATATCTATTTTAGTTTTACATATTTTATTATGCTCTAAAATATTACTTATGCCACTTAATCGAGAGTGTTCTTGAACACGAGTACAGAGATGACGGGCAGTCTCTCCAATGTATGTGGCATTACACCCATTACATGTAAAACGATAAACAAGGTCCGAACACAATCCAATAGGTGTCACAGATTTATTTTGAAAAACTTCTTTCACCTTAAAAGAATTTGAAATTATTTTAACCTTCACATCCCCAATATTCTTCATAATAGAATTTTTAAAAGTTTTGAAACCCTCCGAATACGGCAAATTCAAAATGAACATTGATTCAGACATTGAATCAATCTTAGGAACTTCAGTCGACAGAGCACTATGATTATAAGAATCATCAACATCATTTACTGCCGGAAAATCTTTAGAACTGTCTTTTATTTGCGATTTTTTAATACAATTATCCAACGTTTCACGTATTAATCCTTCCAACAAAGACTTTGAATAACCATTCTTTTGTAACAATTCTACCAATGTATTAATACTCTTGGCAGAATTATGAAAAGTGGAAGACAAAGACCAAGAACGATAAATTAAACCTTTTATCATGTTTCTTTTATACTTAAAGTCAGAAAAACTATCAGGAGATGTATAAAGACCAGTGTCAGTTGTTTTCCTGTATATTTCTGTCTCGAAAACCTTATCCTTTCTTTTTATCAGCAAATCCAAGAACGCAATTGACGACTCTTTTTCTTCTTCAAAAGTAAATTTGATATTTTTATGAAGATTATTCATATAATTAAGAAAAGGTATTATATGCTCACGATGTTTAAAGACCAGAAAAATATCATCAACATAACGTTTATATACTAGTGGTTTTTCCAACGTGTATTCAGCAATTTTCTTTTCCAAATTGGATAAGAATATCGAGGCTAGAGTTGGAGCTAAAGGAGAACCCATTGCTACACCGTCAATTTGTTTATACCAATTATTGTTGAATAAAAAATGAACATTTGAAGTCGCAAACGTCAACAGCTTTCGAAAGCCTATAACATCTAACTGATTATGTTCTTCTGAATTGTTAGTCCACAGTGCACAGCATAGATCAATAGTTTCCACTAAAGGTACATTTGTAAAGAGACTTGTAACATCAAAAGAAACCATAAAATCATCGTTACTGTTTGGATTCAGTTGCGATATGAAAGAAGAAAATTCAAAACTGTCTTTACATTCATACTCAGACTTAATCAAAGGTTTCAATTTAACGTCCAAAAATTTTGCAATATTATATTGCGCTGTTTGTACCATTGAAAGCACTGGCCTCATCGGTAAACCATCTTTATGTACTTTAGGAAGCCCATATAACTTAGCGGGCTGAGAACCTATTGGTTTAATAGTTTTCGCTACTTCCATATCCATGTGTTTATTAAAAACTAAATCTTTAAGAAGAGAAATGACAAAAGTTTCATCTTTAAGAGGAGGCAATTTACCATTTTTACGATTACATTCAACTTTAGAAAATTGAGGAGATAATAATAAATTATTTACTTTTTTAATATAATCATCATGGTCCAAAATAACTAGTCCGTTGCCTTTATCAAATTTACAAATATTTATATTCTTTTTAGATAAATTTTTTAGAACTACTAAATCTTTAAAATCTTGCTTTTTATTTTTATTAATATAATTAACTGTGTTAACATTTAACACGTGTTTTATATAATCAATATCAATATTTTTACGAAATTTATTTAAATAAAAGAATAAACCTTCAATCTTGGAATATATTTTAAATTTATCAATTTTACTTTTAATACCATGATTAGGTCCATACTTAAGTATCCTAAGCTCATCATCTGTTAAGATAATGCTACTTTTATTTAAAACAGTATTTTCAATATTAAATTTAAAAACACCAAATAATTTGCGTAAATTTAAAAGTTTTTTATTTTGATTGATTATTTTAGACTTTAATAAAATTTGAGAGTTTTTAATTGTCAATCTAACGCACATATGAAAACAAAAATCATTAGTTACCCTGTATAAAATCATTCTTGTTATTGAAAGTTGATTGACAAGGTTCCTTCTACATCTTTTTTCCTCTTCAAGCTTTCTTCGAAGTGTTCTTCGATGAATTAAGCGAATGTCTTCACTTAATAGGTTTTCTTTTAAAAAATGAAAGCAGGAATCATCTCGTCTTCAATGCATGTTTCCAAAAAGCTGATATCTGAATCTTTTCTTCTGACTGCATGGTACATCTTCATATACTTCTTAAAAACTGGAAGGGCAGCTTCTTTGTAATTAAATTTTTATTATTATTATTATTATTATTATTACTATTATTATTATTATTATTGTTACCACTAGCATTATCTCTCTTATTAAAATAATTATCTGCATTTCATGAAAATAAAAATTATAAACTAAATTATTGATTTTGGGATTCCCCTAGTNGGCTTAATTTTATTCCATTTTTATTTTGCTAAATAATATCTGGTTATGGTGAAATACTAAGGATTATTAAAAATTATTTAATTTAAGTTTATTACACACATAAAAGATAAATAAACAATAACAAATTATTCTGCTTTTCTTGTTAAGGTATGATTTTTATACAATACAATTTATGCTTAGCGAGCATCCTGAAAAATATTACTTTTTAGAGAAAATGAATCAGTAACGCGCTGATTCACATTCACACGACTTAGGAACAAGGTGTCAGTACTTTTTACTTCAGTGAATTTGTAATTTTTGTTGGCATATTTGTAGTTTATAACTCTTGGTTTTAATGGGCTAATGTCATTTTCAAGGTTTCTATTCTTGATTAATTTTTATTTTTGTAATAACTGAAAGTTCTTAGACACGAATTGAAAAATTTTGAATAATATATTTACTAGTTGGGCGACAAGTTCCCTAACGACAAGATCACGAAAAAAACAAAAATAACAAATTATAAAAAAACGACAATATCACGAATTTTTAAATAAGGTCATAATCCCGTATTTCCAAACACGTCAAAACCCCTAAATATCAATAAACCTGTGAATGGAAATTTTTAAATATTGTACACTAACTTAATTATTGATGTACATATCTTCAAAATATTCTATGTACAGTAATGTATCCTATAACGCGGGGTTACGTTCCTGACCCACCGCATTATTAGTGAGACCGCGTAGCGTATATCTTAAATCAATCTGAAAAATCTTTTAAGTCAGTTGCTAGTGCCTGAAACATTGTTTAATACCGTTTGCACTATAATATATTAAGAATATATTAGCTTGAAGCCTATAGTAAATAAATATATTAAATAAAAAAAACGAAAGATACAGGGTTATTAATAATTATAAAGAATTTATTAATCATTATAAAGAATTTATTAATCATTATAAAGAATTTATTAATCATTATAAAGAATTTTTTAATAATTATAAAGAAATTTTTAATAATTATAAAGAAAATATAAATAATCATATAAAAATTACAAATATGTTATGAAGACTAAATATGGCGTTAAATTTATATTTTAATCAAAGGATATTCTATTAAAAGTTAAATCGAGATACTTACGCATGTTTCTATAAAAATTATCAAAACAAAGAGACACATCATTATTCATATTCCCAATTGTAGAGCTGACATTATTGATAATATCCGTGGCATTTTGAGGACGTGGTCTAATAGTGAAGTATCTATTTTTTAGGCAGGAGTATATTTCTTCGATGGGATTCAATTGCGGGCTATAAAGGGGCAGATAAACATGATCAACATTATTGTTTTCAAACCACGTAGCAACCTCTCGTGTCTTGTGAAACTTTACATTATCCACCAGAATGACCTTACCAGGAGAAAAATAGCCTAAATTGTTACATTCTATCAAAAACTCTAAAAACAGACTACCATTATACGGACCTTCGACTAATTTAAAATGCAGATTTTTTTCGTTCGAAATTATCGACAATAAACTAATATTTCTTCCTCTGTTGGAACAGTTATTGCAGCTGGAGTATTAACTGGGGAATATCCATAATTGGGACCGTATGCAAATTAAACCCGGTCTCATTCAGATATAAAATGGCATTATTTCTTATATTTCTGAATTTCAAAGCAAATATTTTTCTTTGTGCAATCAATTCAGGAGACTCTACTTTAATTGGCCTTTTCTTAAGTCTTCCTCGTTAAATTAAGTTTTTTCAAATAGAGAAACAGTGGGTTGGCTTATATTAATATTCTCAGTTTCTAAAAAATTAGCAATCCCTGTTTGGTTAAAGGAATTATAGTGTTGAATGCATTCCCCAACCTTAAGAACTTTTTCTGTAATGCCAAGGGCTGCTCTTCCAGGTTTCTTGAACTGAATATTTTTTATAAAATCTTCAACACTCGCCATTTTTGCGGCGTCGTCACCTTCAGACTTCATATCCTTCAAAAAGTAAAGAGCTTTTTGCGTGATGGCTGTTCTTCTTTTCCTGGGATTATTTGATTGTTCTTCTAAGCCGAGGAAATTCGTAAATGCATTATTGTGTTCAGGACTCATGGGTTCTTTATGATTTTTCTTTATAATAATTAATAAATTCTTTATAATTATTAATAACCCTGTAAAATAAAATTCACTCTCTTTACTCAAATTTTGACTTTTTTATATGGTTATACGAGTATTTATGAGATATAAAATACAGTATAAAATGTCGCTAAAACTATTAAATGATAAATTCCATCATCAAATTCGAAGAATTGTAATCCGAAGCCGAGATTTTAATTGGCTATTTCCGGTTTCTAAAACAGATAAAAGACAAAGGAATTTAACAAAATAAAATTATGTTTATACGTAACAATTTTAATTTAACAATGTTCTACTGTACATAATAACATTATTTACTGTACTCATTGGCTACATATAAAGGGTGAGTAAAACAGAAGCAGTATTTATTTATATCTTTAATAATAAGGTAATAAATCTTTGGTTACGTACTGTATAAGCAAAGTCATTTCTATAAACTTCAATTTCTATTGACTTCTTAATTAGTAAATTATTTATCACACCTCCTATTGAAAAAAAGGTTTCTTACAAATAAAAAAAATTTATATAATATACGTTACCGTACTTAAAATAATTTATATGAAGTTATCTTAGTGACTAGCTAGTTAATATTTAAATTACTTATCACATCATCTTCCATTGAACAAAAGAAGTTTCTTCCAAATAAAAAAATATAGCTTTACAGAAAAAAAAATATTTTTTTGATTTCTTTTTATTTTTTCGTTTACTGTAATTCTTTTTTTCACGAACCGCGTATTAGCGAGATTGTGTTCTATAAGAGCGCGTTCTACGAGAGATTGCTGTATTGTGTAATTCTATTAAGATATTAAAGCTTTTGTTGGAATGGACCTAACCTAACCAAAACCAAAACTACCTCACCAAACTTACCTAAACTGAATTTCACATAAATGTGACTTACAAGTCAATGGCCAGTAAGTTTGTGAGTACATGAATTCATTTAAATTAGGGCTTCTTAAACTATGGGTCGCGACCCCGTTTGGGGTCGCCTAGCGAAATATTGGGGTCGCGAAATTTTTATATAAAATATCCAAATACATAAAATTGCATAATTGTCGTATGTTTTCCTACTCATTAGTCAAATGAAACGTCAATTTTGTCATATGTATTTATATTATTACTTAATTAATAAATCTTCACAAAAAATTTATATATCTTTATTTTAAATTATAAGCTGTCGCAAAAAAGGTTTACAATCAAAGGGGTCGCGAATGAAAAAAGTTTAAGAAGCACTGATTTAAATGAATGAATAAAACACTATTGAACATGAATTGTTCTAGAAAGGTCACTTCGACAAAAAAATGTGATGTTAAGTGCCAGACAATTATTTTACTATGGATTGTTAAACTTAATTATGGTTAAATATTTACAGTTAATTTAATAACCATATTAATTTAATTTAACACTAAAAGTTCAAATTTAAATAACTGATTAGAAATGTAAATAACTCCGATGTAATGTTGTCAAAACAAAATTCAGCAACTATCATCCAGATTCGGGATTTTGTCGCCTCACAATATTTACTACCTTCAAATATGAAATTTCGTATTAACGAAAATTCAAAGAATCAATAGTAATTAACACAAATTTAAAGTTGAGTTCCTGTTTATCATTAAAGTATATTTATTCATTATTTCGAATCAGTATTTATTATTTATACGAAATGGAATTTTATATAGTCAATCTGTTCTACCGGGCTAGGGAAATATGTTTTTATTTCGAAATAGACTTGCTAGGTCTTGTTATAAAATCATTTATAGATTCTGTGGTACAGTAATCTCTCAATCTGCATGGTAACTTCGTTCTGAAAACTTTTGAAACTATTTGGCAAAATTTTGTAAACGTAAAAATTTTTTTGAAGATTTTTGTGTGCGCGGAAAAAATATCCTATTTTATAATTTCTAATTAAAAATGTGTCCACTGAAATTCTAGATACAAATTAATCAATTATTCACAGTATTTATATTTAATTATTCCATGTTTAATGGATTTTTTTGACAAATTTAAATTTATTTGCAACGTCCAATTTTTGATGCAATAATTTACTAATTACAATACTTGTATTAATTAATTAAAGAATTTTTAAAAAATATTTTAAAAGTTACAAATATGATGATTTGTTTCTGTTGTCATTAATCTTGATCTTCTCATATTACTGAATATAGTGTATGAACTTTGGTGGGTTGCAGGTAATTAACATCTTACCCATTCGTACTGTTTCCAGCACAACATATGATACAATTGTGGTTGATCATGCGATACCCGTTTAATGCTAAACGTTGGTGTTGTATCAAGTTTTGGGAAATCTTCCGAAAAGTGAGCATATGTTGGCGCAGTATAATCTGCAAGTATTCCAGTGGGTTCGTGGACCACAAGCTAGAAGATATATGGCCGTCTTTTCTTTAGGTCCCCAACTGTTTATTATTTAAAACTTTATTCAAAAGATTTTATGAGTCTGCTGAATCTTGTCTTTTTAATTCTTTATATTAAATTACCACAAAATTATAAATTGTGCATCATCAGATCTTCCGGTATTCCTTATTTAATCTAGACTTCGGCTAGAGTGTCCCACGAATCAGGCCTCTTCCCAGACTCTTCGTCGAGGTCTTTCTTTTTCCGGTTTGCAACAACTTGTTGGTGCTAATGAATTCTGCGTTAATCTTCCACTAGTTTGGTTTTAGGCGGGAAAAGCTCCAAGTTCGGTCGAGACATCATTTTGTAGATGTTGTATGGGTCACTGGAAGCTTGATGACAGGCTACCTCTAGTTGCTGGATCCTACATTTAAGCGCTGCATTTCTAGATGATCTCGCGTCACCTGTTCTTGGAGTTGCGACATCACCAACCTTTTGCTTTCTCGTGGTTTTAGGATGAAACCAGGTTGCTTCAATACCCCAGCAGCAGTAGTTTCAATTGATCGCTTCGCAACACGTGTTCTTATACTTCTTTGGTGAATGTGCTCAAGCCTGCATGAAGGCATTCTATGACGTACTCCACTAAATCAAAATGATTAATTGAAACAACTAACCGAAAACCGCGAATCACTAATATTATTTAAAATAATTAACGTAAATTAAAATGTGTTGATTTCCTACTATTTCGTACACTTCAGTTCCTAGTTATCTCACCTGATTACCCGATATCGTGTAACCCCACCCACAGTCATTCAAGTAATATCACCGACATCACCGCTATTCAATTTCACTGTTAAAACATTAATTCAACAAACCCTAGTAGAGTCAAACAATGAAGCCAAAAGTAATAAGTACAATTAAACAAAAACAAATTTTAAATTTATTCAAAAGGTTCTTCCGATCTTTCATGGTTCTCACAAAACTCGTAAATCATTAGTGCTGGTATGCCGGCTTGAATACGAGTCAACGTTTTGCGCTCGGATATTATCACTTGTCAGGTTCTTCTTTCACTCTGGGTCGGAGAGATGGAGTAGCTATTATTTATTAATTTATAGTAATTTTTATCTAGTGCATTATTTGATACCACCCTAGGTCGTGTATTGGTGTCAATATAATTTTTAAAAATATTACCCTGTCTAATGACCCTGTGAACGTTTGTTAATTTTACCCCAAGTAAAGGAAAAAGCTTGAGATGTCTCCAATGAAGAACATAATTCTTTTTTGGGATAATGCTTGAGCAGTAACTGGAAAAACGTCCAGTTCATCATGAATTTCGGCTGGAATTTCAAGATCGACTTCTAATGTATAACCAAAAGTAAAAATTTCCAAATCTGATGATTCGCAATAAAAATTATTTTATTAAACTCTTCCATATCGGTTACCCAAACAAAATCCTTTTATGGAAGCTTTAGGCTAAGGACTCACCCATATAAATTATTAATATCAATATATGAAAGCTCAGTAGTGTCGGATGATACTACATGGTGATTATTAACAAAACTTAATCAACCACGGACCCCGTCCCCCAAACTTCAAAATAATTATACATGGCCATATCTTGGAGCAACTCCGATAGAAGATTTAAGAGTCATCAAAGCCGAATACCAAGACATGCCCGGAATACCCAAGATATTAAGTGATTCAAGAAGGTTGTGTACAATAGATCTTGCACGAAATTGTTCAAAGTAATCCACAAGTAATAAAATATCAAGTTTTAAATAAACTAACATGCAATTTAATATGGTTACACAATTTGTATCATCGCATATATATGCCTCTGATTTTTCATACTCGTCTTCTGTAACTCCCTCTCAAATTAAAAATTACGAATGTGTTTTCTAAAACTTCCAAAGAAGTTGCAAAATCATATGGGAATATCCACTTAGAATTGATTTGGCGACTATGAATCTATAAATTTAATCGTTAAGCTATCAACTCTTGCATATAGTGCCAAGAATTTTTCACTGGTTGTTGGAATACAGCTAATATTCTATTTATCGCATGTACTTAATCCATATTTAAGAATCTTAACTGTGCATGTTTATTGACTTTTTTGAATTATTTTCAAAATAAAGCAATATTCTTGCATTATTTTCTTTCCAACAATCGTGAAAGCACTGAACATTCCCAAAGGATCAAAGAAGTGCGTTATCCAACTTAATCTTCGTTTCGTAATTTTCTCATGATTTGTAATCCGTCCTTCTAACCGAAACATGTCTTCTCTAGCTAACCAAATCATTCTTAACATCTTCATTGTAATTGTTGAACTTTCTATTGTTCTTCTTCCGTAATAGTTTCCATCACCCTTGCGGAATTTGACATACATCTTCGTGCCTTCGCACCTGCTTTTGCCCCAAGTAACTTCACATAACATAAAAATAGTTTGGTGTGTGAATGAAACCCCCAAAGTGTTTCCGCCTACACATGTCCACACAAGTGAAGTCAATTGTGCAATCGAGTCTCTCTTTCTTCCTCTAATCTCAGTTACTGATCTCATCAGCTCTAAATAATCCGCCTCAATGTTTTGCCGGTTGATTTATGGGATTTCGAGCCAATTTGTGGTGCATATTCAGTTCCGTTTTGCATTATCGATTTTTCCAGAAATTTCAGTTGAGACATTGGAAAATGATTTTGGTCTTCATCTGACATCTCGACATCCCCGATATTTGATAAACTTTTTCCATTGAACTCAATTTGAGACACTTCGGTAGAATGAATTGTATATTGAATGCAAGTGATGGGTGAATGAATAAGTGGAAACGAAACCGTTTTACTTTTGTAAATTTTTTTGATCCTATATTCAGTGTCAGGACCCATCAAAAGAATAAAATTGAGTGCGTGTAAATGCTCTGTTTTGAATTCCTACTAGGTGGAAAAACTCCCACCACAATTACAGCAAACCCGAGCAGAGTTGGACAAAAATTAAGCTACCTGGTTCACAGGTCCAGGAATTACGCGTAAGTCCTTCTATAAGGTTAACGAGATCTCAATGGGACTTAGATTGAATGACTTACATCAGAATCGTTCCTTTCTACGTTCTGGTCTGTTAAATGCTTTAGTAACCTATGGTTACAGAAAATCACTACTATTATTCTCCATTCCCTGCTCTATATATCTATAGAAGGTTAACTATGATGTTGAAGAGTTACCAAAATGAAGATCAAATTTCCCAGTAAAAAGATAATATAAGGTGTATAATGAATATATATTAAAATAGAAAACAACACCAAATGAAAAATGATCGATATAAAAAATCAATCATAATGTCAGTGTGGATCAGTGGTACCCTGACGCGGATCACGGTTTTCACCAGACACCCCGCTCGATTTTGGAGAGTAGGGCATCTAATTCGAACTCGTTTTGAAATACGTTTGACAGGACTTCTTCGGCAGTCTCGATAGTAAAAGCTGGTGGCCCTAGTGATCTGATTTGGCTGATTCGTCCAACCTGAGAGCCCGTTTCCTTGCATTGCGCTCTGATTTTGTTAAATTTTTCATATGGTTTTTCCGAGAGGGTTCTGGGGTATTGTGTTCAAATCGACAGTTGTGACTAGCTGCTGTGTGATAGATATCCCTACTTTATGTTTTCTTTAGACATTTCTGAGAGTCGTTGAGAATTTCTTGATATGCCAGTAGAATTAAGTAGAGTTGTTGAGAGTTCATTTGAGCCATTTGAGAGCTTTTGTTTCTGAATTTGCTGTTGCCAATTCTATTTTGCCTGTTTCTCATTGAGCTTAAATTTAGTGTTTTCTTTTAGTTTGAGTGGAATTGAGTCGAATGTGGTTAAACAAATTGAGTTTTTCTCCTGTAGGTTTACATCTGCTCATTGAACTCCTATAGAATTTTACTGTTGATTTTTATTTAGTGCTCACTTGGCCACACGGTCACTAATTGTTGATAACTTCTGTAGATGCTAAGCAGGGAATTTTTTTAAAAATAATTCTTTTGAGATCTTAAAAATCTTAAAATCTTCAAAACCTTAAAAACTGTTGAGATCTTATTGTTATTAGTTATTTATTAGTTCTTTATCGGTTAGTGAAAATGGTATTGTTATCGGTTATGTTTGTTTTATGAATTGTCTTTATAATTATCTTTGTAACTTGACGTATAGGAAAAATCCGTAGAGCCCGACAGCGTCTCCAGTAAAAATATGTGGCGGGACAGTCGGTATGCCTGTATGTAGTGCGTGTTACAACCCAAATAATAATAATATCAAAATAATAAATTAACAAGAATGTAACTAACAAATCGTACTTTCAAAACTTTTAATAACACAAAAGAGTATAAACCTTTGTCGGTTAATTAGTTTAGAATTTCGGCTCAGTTCGAGATAGATTCAAAATTTCAGAATTGAATAAATGAGAAATTTCTTGGATAATATGACGTTTACTTTCTTCCAAAATTTATTTGACTTTTAAGTCTAGGATAAGATTTTAATCTCTTTATTCTGAAATTCTGGTCAAGAATTGTATATTATAACTTCTTATTTTCTTTTCTTCAGAGATTTTGTTTTCTTTTTGTTTCTAGAAATCCTAACATTTTTGCTTCGATTTTGTAAATTCTTTCAATTCTCTATAGTAAATTATTACTATAGAGAACTACTATATAGATCTCTTTGTTGGATTGCGGGGGCCGTAACTCGAATTAAGTTAAATAGTGTAATTTGTAAGTACGTTAAAAAAATTATACATAAACCATTAACATTACAATCACCAACTCCGATCTATAACTATATCTATACTCATTGTAATTTCAGTTGAAATTAGTTAATTTTCCTTATTTATAAAATATTATCACTTTATTTCTATCATTCATAGAAGAATTATCATGAACTTCGATTTATTATCATGTTAATTCTAGTTTAAATTATTTATTGATTAGAAAGTAATTATATAATTTTATTATTTTTAATAATTTTATAAGTTAATAATTTTCCATCATTCATAAAATATTACCTTCCCCAAGTTATATGATAGTCGGAACCAATGTCGATATTAAGAATATAAAGTACATGTATAAAAGTAAGCAACTTATAAAAGTAAGATTTATATTTTCATAAATACCCCCCTCCCCAAGTTAAGTTATATAATTGTCGAAAATATTAATATTATTAATCTAAATTATATATATGTTTGACTTATAAAAGTATAATTTACATTTTTTCATAAAATGGAAAATATTTAAAAGGAAATTTTTTTTAATTAATTTGATTAGTAACACCAACAAAGTTGATTAAATATAATAGTTAAACAACGGCACTAAAATTAAGATTAAACTTAACTGCAAATTTTGTGATCCATTAAAAAAAACTAAGTAGTTGGAAGAAAATTAACTGCGAATTTAGAAAATTGTATATATTTTTCATTTGCGCTTGATGAAAACAGTAACATATCCCATACCAGTCAAATGCTGATTTGTATACGGACAATGGATATAGATCTTAATGATTCGAGGATTTCTTGAAATTGGCTTCCCTACATTCAACAACAAAAGGTGTAGATATGTGTGTATGTATTGTGTTTTTGAAAAATACACTGTAATTGTAACTGACGGAGCAAAATCAATGGCTGGGGAAAATATAGGACTCACTGGACTGCTAAAACAAAATTGTATTAATTGCATGGCATTATTCATCAGCAAGCTTTATGTGGAAACTTGCAATTAAGTTGCGTACTGTTGTGAAAATAATAAATACAATAAGAGGCGGAAATCGAGAAGTTGATATCGAATATGGTGACCTACCTTTGCATAGCCAAATTCGCTGGTTAAGCGCAGTGAAGAAATTAAACTGTTTCTTATCGAAACAGAATTGGATTCGCCATTTATTGCCAGTTTTAATGAAAAATCATTTTCAATTTCATTAGTATTCTTAGCAGATATTATCGAATATTTTGAAAAAAACTTGAAGGACTAACACCAAAACAAAAGTCATCTGGTAAACCATGTCACCAGATTCCGCAAAAAATTACGTTTTCTTCGGTCGCATATGATCAATAACAACTTGATGCACTTGGAGTTGTTGGGCTGGAAATCGGGAAACCAAACTATAATAATTTCTTTTTCATTCTATTTTTGTTTTAAAATTTTTCAAAGGAGAAAAAAACGGTAAAACTGTCGTTGAAGGAACCTAAATAACACGAAAATCATGAGAAATTAACAAAATAAACTAAACTAAACCAAACAAACAATAAGAAAATAATTAATTAAATTAATAGAAAAAATCAAAAAATATCTACTATTTTGAGGAAAGAGACAAAAAAAACCATGGATAAAAATATAAACAATCAGGATTGGAAAAATCAAATTAGCTGCGTTAATAAAAATGTTTCATTTCAAACGTAAATCGTGCATGAGAAACGGCATCGGCTTGGTCAAATATTGTCGACCAAAATGCCGTGAGTAATAGAGATAAATGAAGAGATAAATGCCGTGATAATAGAGATAAAGCCAATTGGTCGAATTATGTATAAGTGACACAACAGATGAGTACGAGTAGTAGGTAGATTATCAGATAACATGGCGCGAAAATCCACCAGTTAAGTAAAACATGCTCAGCAACAATCGATAAAAAATTAGGCAATTACCCTGACAAACAAATCCACCAATGAAAGGCCACGATGATAAGGCACGTCTATAACAAATTAAATTCAAGTGGAAAATAATCAAAATGAAAATATTAGAACTTACAATTTATTCTCGAAATTCCTGTTAATTAAAAATAATAATAGTCAAATCGGTTTTCATGCTTTACCTTTAAATTCAGGATATTTACAATTGTTCTTGTAATCACTCTTAATTTAATAATATTTGAATTGATTCGCATGCTTAATTGTAAATTAACAATGTTTAAAAATTTTTTTTTAATAATTAAGTTTACAAGTGAGAATACTTAGATCTGTTCTCATTTTTCAACTTTAAACTAACAATATTTAAAATTGTCCGTAATTTTAGTGATTAGTTTTAAATTAATATTAATTAAATCTGTTTTCACTTTAGTAATTAATTTCATAATAACAATATTGAAATCTATCCTTATTATTTGCAATCGATTTTAACATAACCATATTCAAACCTGTTCTCATTTTAATATATCAAAAATGAATTAAAGTAGATCATCTGGGCGGATTTCCCTCTCGTTAACTCTCGTCTATTTTTTCTAACCTGTTAAAAAACCTTGGTTAAGTCTCTTTTGGCAATATATGTGGAGGCTTCTACGGATTATTGTCACCGAATTATTAGTTCCGTTCTTAGAATTTGGTTTTGAACTCTAAAATCTTAACCACCAGTTATTATCTCTTATCTCCAAAGTGTCCAATCAAACCATGTTTCTCGTGCGCCGATAAAAATGCGGCCATCAAAAGTCTACAAGTCCAAATCGGGTCATTAAAACGGAAGATCGACATGTTAGAGGGTACTTGGTTTACCCCTGCTCAAATGAAAGAAACCCAGAAAAAACTATTCCGGAGTGAGCATTGCTGTGATAGTTTAATAGACGAAAGTCGATCACAGCGTCTCCTTATTAAAGAGCAGTCAGAGGCTCTACAAAAAGTATATGTACAGGCAACAGTGATCAAGAAGATCGTAAACATTCCCATAGCCGAGGAGGATAATGTATTTCCTGCCCATCATGATCCGATTTCTGACAAAGAAGTTAGTCTTGGTCACATTAAATCTTAAGCTTAGAATTTGTAATGGTGATAACAAGTTATATTATTTTACTTTGATATCGACTAGTGGAGGACAGTGTGTCCAGAGAAGGATAGGAAATCAAGGTCGTCGGTAATGTGTGAGGAAAATGAGACATAAGTCCTTCAATCGGCCGTCTGAGTAAGTCGAGTTATCAGGAAGGAGTAGCCCTAATGCAAGGGCTCACCTGTTTTCTGATACCTCGCCGTCATGATACAGCACCAAGGTGAAGCAATTCACGGGTATCATGTCGTGAGAGCAGTCATTTGGAGTACTGTTTGAGGTCGACGAAAAATGCGGGAGACATTAATGTAAGAGACCGCCATCCTCTAGACAAGTATTTAAAGTGGATGTCGACCTAGCAGCACCCCCAACAGAGTGTTGCAATCTACTTGATCACTAAACACAAGAAATCGGTCATCAATTAAACATAAAAAATCTTTGTTGAAGATTTGAAGAAAATTGATTGAAGATTTTGATGCTTCCGGATCTTATGATTTTGACTTAATTAAACCCGATTTAAAATTATTTAATAATCCGTTCACCGTCAACGTTGAAGAAACCGATATTAAATATCGAATTGAACTATGTGAATTGCAAGCAGACAATTTTTTAAATCAAGACTGGGGTAAATTTTTCGAAAAGAAAAAAATCTGAAATTGCGCGATTTTGGGTTAAACTTATTTTCAATATTTGGTATTACATTTGGGAACGAGCTTTTTCCGACATGAAATATATCAAATCTAAATATTGAAATTCAATGGCCGACGACAAATTAGAAGACATTTTGAGAATTTCTTCAATCAAAATGGATATTAATATCGAAGCTCTTTTTTCTTTAAGTTTTCTTAATAACTTGAACTAATAATATACTAGAAAAATGTTATAAATGGCTTTTAGTTTAAAATTAAAATTTATTTTAATCATTTATAAATCTTAACTCTCCATAAGTTCAAACAAACGTCAGAAATCATATTGTATTTTACCTATTGTATGATACTGAAAAATTATCATTTAAAGATTTAGCAATTCAATAAATCAAAAATTAAAATTTTACGAAATTTCTTTTAATGCAATAAATTAGTTCCGTGTTGGGTCTTAGTAATTTGGTTTATAAAAAGGAACACTCGGAGTCAGAGATTAACCGATTTACTAATTATTAACCCAACAAAAGATATTTGAAAAATTTAACTTTTTAAAATCAACATATCGTCATATAATGAAGCTGTCGAAATATATCGAAGAAGTTCTTTTTGTGACCTTTCTAAGAGTTATATAAATTATTTACACTGTATAAAAAAAGTTAATAAATAATTTAATAATTCAATTTCTTTTGTTATATAAAGTAAATATAATGAAATCATTGCCATCTTTTAAGTGAAACTTTGGATCGGGTATGTTGCACCCCCCGAATAAAATACATTTATTTTTTATTTATTTTAATTAGCAAGTAATTGAAAAAATGTCAAAAACAGGTCTTCTTTATTTCTTTTTCTAAACATAAATTCCTTCAAAAAACTATTTCGCTGATTTGTTGTAATTCCTTTCATTGTTTTGATCTTCATCTTTAATCGATTGTTATCGGATTCAACGTATGGGGTATTCACGCCAGTTTCAGGATTCACAAAGTTGTATTTATGATGAGCAGTGGAATATTCGTATTCATCATTGTGGGCTACTGCCTTATAAGTAGGCCATTCGTCCGAATAAATTATGATACCTGCTACAACAACACTATTAATAATCGGTAAAAGTGTTTTGGCTAATCTATCTTGAACAATAGAAGAAAACCATAATGCTGGGTTATGGGGTGTATCAAAGATACAAAATGCCCAAAAAACAGATATGGATCTACCACGATGGATTTTCACGTTAAAGTTTAATTTTGTCTCGTCGATTTGAACTATTATCCCGGGACCACCCAGTCTAATGGGATGTTGGTTTTTAATTTTATCAATCAATTTTTTAACATCGTTTTGACTGGGATCTTAAAAGCTTTTAGCCACGAACCTTTTCTTAAACTCAACATTGTTTGGTATTTATTTGCATTTGTACATTTCAACATGTCTATTGTTTCTTTTAATCTTCATATTCTTGCTCCAATACAGATAGCCGCTCATTTGGTATGATTTCATGTCGAAAAACATGCATATTATTTGATATTCTTCTGCCGATGTAACTTTCTCTAACAAATTTATCATTTTTAAACTGCTATATTAATATAGTATTAATATTTATTTAATAATTATTGAACGATTAATAATTATTTAACGATTAATAATTTTTAACGATTAATAATTTTTAACGATTAATAATTATTTAAATAAATAGACATACCTCATTCAAAACTTTTCCATAAAAATTACATCTCAGAAAATTATAAATATATAATTGCTGATCAGCGAATTTACAAAACAAACATAAATCAAAATACAATAGACTGAAATCTGGAGCACTAATGCTTTCACTTAAGTCTTTACAATCTCTGACGATTTAAATTTTAGATCGAATTTTGTTGCCTAATGAACCTCAGAAAATTAATCTAATAGTTCAAATTCACGGAGCAAGTCGATTTTTTGTAGTACGATATTCAGTTGACAAGTATTCTGAAAAATCCATCCTTTTGAATAAAGGACAAATATTGTCGATTCCAAATTTTATTGATCTCTGGCATGAAGTTTCTTTTCAACCTCGCCAACTGAAATCAACGGTTAATGATTCTGATTTAAATGTCATTCTAATACTTTTAGCGGATATAAATTATACATTTTAAATGCTATTTGTTGAATTAATTAATAAATAACTGCAGAATTTCAAATTTGTCTTGTCGCTACAAAATTAATTATTGAACCCACTATGTAATGCATGTATCTAGCGTAGTTTTACGAAATTTTCGAAAATACTTTTCTTTCTATCTCTTCAATGGATAAATGGCACTTTTTTGGATTTTTCAATCTTACTGATTATTGAAAGTAGATGTGGCTACTAGGGCATTTGTTGTAGTAAAAAATGTTTCACTAAAGATTATATTACCACTTTTACATATGAAATTCGACCTCATTAACCCTTTAACCACGGCAGTTAAAAATATTTTTAATTCCTCAAACGCAAAAAAAAACAGATTAAAAATTGTAAACATAATAAAACATCATACTCAATAATAAAAGACAAAGAATATAACAAAATATAACAGAATATAACATAATATAACATAATATAACATAATATAGCAAAATATAGCAAAATATAACAGAATATATTATATTCTATATTATATTCAATATAACATAATATAACGATATAACAAAATTTAACAGAATGTAATATAATGTAACAGAATATAACAGAATATAACAGAAAATAACAGAATATAACATAATATAACAAGTAGGTAGTTAGTAGCTTACCGCAACAATTACCCCCCCCCCCGGGGGGGGGGGTAAAATTGTTGCAACTTTTTATTACGCAATTGTTGCAACTCACATTTTTTGCTTTCAGGGATTTTTGGTCCAAATTTTTTTTTATCAGACTATAGTGAGAGGGTCTCGATGGTCCTGGGATTTTCTATACAAAAAAATTTTTTCAATACAAAAATCCGACTACCACTAAAAAAGCATGGATTATTCACACTATAGTGAGGGGGTCTCGATGGTCCTGGGATTTTCTATACAAAAAATTTTTTTCAATACAAAAATCCGACTACCACTAAAAAAGCATGGAATTTTCACACTATAGTGAGGGGGTCTCGATGGTCCTGGGATTTTCTATACAAAAATCCGACTACCACTAAAAAAGCATAGAATTTTCACACTATAGTGAGGGGGTCTCGATGATCCTGGGATTTTCAATACAAAAAATTTTTTTCTATACAAAAATTCGACTACCAATAAAAAAGCATGGAATTTTCAGACTATAGTGAGGTGGGTCTCGATGGTCCTGGGATTTTCAATACAAATAAAATTTTTTCTATACAAAAATCCAACTACCAATAAAAAAGCATGGAATTTTCAGACTATAGTGAGGGGGTCTCGATGGTCCTGGGATTTTCAATACAAAAAATTTTTTTCTATACAAAAATCCGACTACCACTAAAAAAGCCAAGGATTTTTCAGACTATAGTGAGGTGGGTCTCCTTGGTCCTGGAATTTTCAATACAAATAAAATGTTTTCAATAGAAAATTCGACTACCAATAAAAAAGCATGGATTTTTCTAGTTCAATTAAGGTGGGTCTCCTTGGTCCTGAGAAAAAGGTGGTCTACACTAAAAAACGTGGTCCTGAGAATTTCAATACAAAAAGGCAGTATACACTAAAAAAGAGTGGCAATTTAAGGTCTCAGGATATTTTCAATAGAAAAAGGCGGTCTTCAATAAAAAAGCATGGTAATTTAAGGTCTCAGGATATTTTCAATACAAAAAGGCAGTATACACTAAAAAAGAGTGGCAATTTAAGGTCTCAGGATATTTTCAATAGCAAAAGGCGGTCTTCAATAAAAAAGCATGGTAATTTAAGGTCTCAGGATATTTTCAATAGAAAAAGGTGGTCTACACTAAAAAAAGAGTGGCAATTTAAGGTCTCAGGATATTTTCAATACAAAAATCCGATTATCAATAAAAAGCATGGATTTTTCTAGGCCAATTAATGCGGGTCTCCTTGGTCCTGAGAAAAAGGTGGTCTACACTAAAAAACGTGGTAAATTTTTTCAATTAAAGTAAATAATGGTTCTAAAAATTAAATTAAAGTAAATAATGGTCCAAATTTTTCAATTAAAGTAAATAATGGTCCAAATTTTTCAATTACATTAAATTATGGTTCTTAAAAATTAAATTACAGTAATTAATGGTCCAAATTTTTCAATTACAGTTAATTATGGTTCTAAAAAATTAAATTAAAGTAAATTAAGGTTCAAATTTTTCAATTAAAGTAAATTATGGTCCAAATTTTTGAATTACAGTAAATAATGGTCCAAATTTTTGAATTACAGTAAATAATGGTCCAAATTTTAAAATTAAGTAATCAATGGTCAAAAATTTTAAATTAAAGTTAAATAAGTAAATTAAAGTAATAATTTTTAAATAAGTAATGTAATAAGTAAATTAAAGTAAGATTTTAAAATTTATTAACAAAAAGTTGAAATAATAGAAGGTGTTTGAGAATTGAAATTTTTTAATGAAAATTTTTATGAAATAATTTTTTAAGTAATTTTTAATAGAAATTTTTATGGAATAATTTTTTAAGTTAATTTTTAATGGAAATTTTTATGAAATATTTTTCAATGATAATTTTAGATGGAAATTTTTAAGATAATTTTTAATGAAAATTTCTATGAAATATTTTTCAAAGACAAATTTTAATAATAATTCAACAACAAACCAACAACTTAGTACCAACAACCAGTAACTTATGAACATGTATTAACAATCAGATACCTACAACTAGTTACTAACAACCTGCTACCAAGTACTAACAATCAGTTACCTGCTACCAAATACTTTCAACATGATACCACGTACTAAATAACTCTCAAACAACCAGATACTTACAACCAATTACCAGATACCAAGTACCTACAACTAGTTACTAACAACTAGTTACCTGATACTAAGTACCTACAACCATCTAACAAGTACTAACAACCAAAAACAAGCAACCAACTAGGTACCAAGTACTAACAACCGACAACAACCAGCTAACAACTAACTACCAACTACTAAGTACCTACAACCACCTACCTATTAACTAGCTACAACCACCTACCAACTAGCTACCACCTACCCATTAACTAGTTACAACCAGCTAACTAGGTACTAGATACCAAGTACTAACAACCAGTTACCTGCTACTAAGTACCAACAACCACCTACCAAGTACATACAACCAACATCAACCAGGTACTAAGCATTAATTACCAACTACTAAGTACCTACAATCACCTACCCATTAACTAGTTACTAAGTACTATCAACCAACTAGGTACTAGATACCAAGTACATACAACCAACAACAACCAGTTAGATATGTTTAATTACAATCAATAGAAAACCTTTTCAAAATGTCTAAATTTAACAAACATGTTGACTTTCATCAAAAAACCACAACTCAATCACTTTAAAACATCACGTGAAATTCGAAATAATTTAAATTACAATGAAGGACTAATGAATTCTAATTTACAAAACATTTTTCTTTTAATTGATTACTACTGACTTATTATTGCAAAGTAAAAATCACATTCAATAAATACTTATTGTTGATCAGTTTTATTATATATACTCTGAGTTTATCCGACAGGATGTTTTGACCCCTAAGGGTACTGGTCGTAAGGGTACTGGTCGTAAGGGTATTAGTCGTAAAGGTACTGGTCGTAAGGCTATTGGTAACACTCAACCACCACCTACTCATTAATTAACTACCATGTACTAACAACCAGGTCTCAAACAACTAAATACTAAACACTTACAACCCACAACAACCAGCTACTAAGCATTATCAACCTACAACTATATAACAACACTGTACCAGCTACCAAATACAAGATACCAAGTACCAACAATCAACTAACCACACATAAAAATAATAGCAATTAAATACAAAATATTCTTCATCACATACACTATCTTCTTATCAAAATCTAAAAAGTCAATCAGATACCAACTACCAACTACCAAGTACTAACAACCAACTACCTACAACCAACAACTATGTACTAACAAATTGATCTTTAAAAGAAAAATACTCATCACTTGAAAAATTAGATGGAAAATTAATTGAACTCAAGACATCAATAACTTGGTAAAAATTGATTAAATAATTGCAAAAATTTAAATTTTCAAAATAATTATCATAAAAATTTAATTAATAGACAAGAAAGAATTCTATTCATTAATCATCCAGTAAATAAAAAAATACTGATCATTCAAGTTGAATCAACTAAGATAATAAATTAATAATATAAGATTTAGTAGATAATTGATTTAGATTGAATAAATTAATTGAAATAAAATTAATTTTAATTATTTTTTTTTAAAAATAATACATGTACTCAAATTGATTGACTGAATGCTCAAAATATTCAAAAATCAGTATAAATTCATTAAAATTATCAATGTCATCAATCTACAATAAAAATAATTATCATTAAATTCCAAAAGAGACTAGAAAACTAACAAACCAGAAAATTCATTCAAATGACAATAATTGGTATATTCAAGCGAATTCTCTAATAAAATCATCTAAAAAGAATCATTTCGCCTGAAATATCTCTATTTTTAAAGATTAGTATCTTATCGATAAGTACTTGTTAAATATCATATATTCACCTCAAACTAACAAGATTCCTTAAAATCCCTTAAATGACTATATTTCAACCCTTAATTCGTATTATTACAAATATCATCTAAAAAGGGGTCAAAACATCCTGTCGGATAAACTCAGAGTATATATAATAAAACTGATCAACAATAAGTATTTATTGAATGTGATTTTTACTTTGCAATAATAAGTCAGTAGTAATCAATTAAAAGAAAAATGTTTTGTAAATTAGAATTCATTAGTCCTTCATTGTAATTTAAATTATTTCGAATTTCACGTAGTGTTTTAAAGTGATTGAGTTGTGGTATACAATTTATAAAATACAATAAAGAATATTTAGTTGATTGTAAGTAGTTAGTTGTAAGTATGTGGTTGTTTGAGAGTTAGTTAGTACTTGGGATCATGTTGAAAGTATTTATTTGTTAGCACCTAGTTAAAAATAATCAGTAACCACTTGTTGGTAACTTTTGAATTATTATTATTATTTTTTATTATTATTATTATTTTTATTATTATTATTATTATTATTATTATTCCATTTAAATTTTCATTAAAAAATTCCAATTCTCAAACACCTTCTATTATTTTCTAATTAAATTTTAAAATCTTACTTTAATTTACTTTAATTTACTTATTTAAAATTTTTTACCATTGATTACTTAATTTAAAAATTATTACTTTAATTTACTTATTTAGCTTTAATTTTAAATTTTGAACCATTGTTTTCTTTAATTTAAAATTTTGAACCTTAATTTACTTATTTAAAATTTTTAACTTTAATTTACTTATCCTTAATTTACCTAATTATTCTTTATTTCTTAATTTTACACCATAATTTACTTAACAACTAAATATAATCCTTATTTTCATATTTAACCAATAATTTCATGTGGTCATTGATTAATTGACGAAGATTTGCATCTAAAATTAACATTGGAAATCCCAGAAAATCTTCATCTTAAATTGACTTTAACTTTAATATTTTAGATCATTGATTAGTTAATTTAAAAATTAAACATTATTTTACCTATTTAACTAATAATTTCACTTGGTCATCTGGTTGTTAGTACTTGGTTGATAATGTTTAGTACCTGGTTGATGTTGGTTGTAAGTACTTGGTAGGTGGTAGCTAGTTGGTTGTAGGTACTTGGTTGATAATGCTTAGTACCTGGTTGATGTTGGTTGTTAGTACTTGTTAGGCGGTAGCTAGTTGGTTGTAAGTACTTGGTAGGTGGTAGCTAGTTGGTTGTAGGTACTTGGTAGGTGGTAGCTAGTTGGTTGTAGGTACTTAGTAGCAGGTAACTGGTTGTTAGTATCTAGTTGTAGGTTGTAGGTGGTTGGTAATGCTTAGTAGCTGGTTATTGTCGGTTGTGAGTACTCGGTATCTGGTACCTAGTTGGTTGCTATCAGGTAACTGGTTGTTAGTAACTAGTTGTAAGTATTTGGTATCAGATAACTGGTTTGTTGGTTGTTTTTGGTTGTTAGTATCTAGTTGTAGTTATCAGGTAACTAGTTGTTAGTAACTAGTTGTAGGTTGTAGGTGGTTGGTAATGCTTAGTAGCTGGTTATTGTCGGTTGTGAGCACTCGGTATCTGGTACCTAGTTGGTTGGTTGTTTTGGTTGTATGTACTTGGTAACAGGTAACTGGTTGTTAGTAACTAGTTGTAGGTTGTAAGTGTTTGGTATTTAGTTGACAGTGCTTAGTACTTGGTTGTTGTTGGTTGTTGGTACTTGGTAGGTGGTAGCTAGTTGTTAGCTGGTTGTTGTTGGTTGAATGTACTTGGTAGGTGGTTGGTTGTAGGTAGTTGGTTGTAGGTATCTAGTTGTAGGTATCTGGTTGGTTGCTTGTTTTTATTGTTAGTACTTGGTACCTAGTTGGTTGCTTGTTTTTGGTTGTTAGTACTTGTTAGGTGGTTGTAGGTACTTAGTATCAGGTAACTGGTTGTTAGTAACTAGTTGTAAGTACTTGGTATTTGGTACCTAGTTGTTAGTAACTAGTTGTAGGTATCTGGTTGTTAATACATGTTCGTAAGTTACTGGTTGTTGGTACTAAGTTGTTGGTTTGTTGTAGAATTATTATTAAAATTTGTCTTTGTAAAATATTTCATAAAAAATTTCATTAAAAATTATCTTAAAAATTTCCATCTAAAATTAACATTGAAAAATATTTCATAAAAATTTCCATTAAAAATTAACTTAAAAAATTATTCCATAAAAATTTCTATTAAAAATTACTTAAAAAATTATTTCATTAAAATTTTCATTAAAAAATTTCAATTCTCAAACACCTTCTATTATTTCAACTTTTTGTTAATAAATTTTAAAATCTTACTTTAATTTACTTATTACATTACTTATTTAAAAATTATTACTTTAATTTACTTATTTAACTTTAATTTAAAATTTTTGACCATTGATTACTTAATTTTTAAATTTGGACCTTAATTAACTTTAATTTAATTTTTTAGAACCTTAATTTAGTTATTTGAACCCATTCATTACTTTAATTTAAAAATTTGGACCATTATTTACTATAATTGAAAAATTTGGACCATTATTTACTTTAATTGAAAAATTTGAACCTTAATTTACTTTAATTGAAAAATTTGGACCATAATTTACTTTAATTCAAAAATTTGGACCATAATTTACTTTAATTGAAAAATTTGAACCTTAATTTACTTTAATTGAAAAATTTGAACCTTAATTTACTTTAATTTAATTTTTTAGAACCATAATTAACTGTAATTGAAAATCCCAGGACCATTAATTACTGTAATTTAATTTTTAAGAACCTTAATTTACTTTAATTTAATTTTTTAGAACCATAATTAACTGTAATTGAAAAATTTGGACCATTATTTACTGTAATTTAATTTTTAGAACCATTATTTACTGTAATTCAAAAATTTGGACCATTATTTACTGTAATTTAATTTTTAGAACCATTATTTACTGTAATTGAAAAATTTGGACCATAATTTACTGTAATTCAAAAATTTGGACCATAATTTACTTTAATTGAAAAATTTGAACCTTAATTTACTTTAATTTAATTTTTTAGAACCATAATTTACTGTAATTTAATTTTTTTAGAACCAAAATTTACTTTAATTTAATTTTTAGAACCATTATTTACTGTAATTTAAAAATTTTGACCATAATTTACTTTAATTTAATTTTTAGAACCATTATTTACTGTAATTTAAAAATTTTGACCATAATTTACTGTAATTTAATTTTTTAGGACCATTATTTACTTTAATTGAAAAAATTTACCACGTTTTTTAGTGTAGACCACCTTTTTCTCAGGACCAAGGAGACCCACCTGAATTGACCTAGAAAAATCCATGCTTTTTTATTGATAGTCGAATTTTCTATTGAAAAAATTTTATTTGTATTGAAAATTCCAGGACCAAGGAGACCCACCTCACTATAGTCTGAAAATTCCATGCTTTTTTAGTGGTAGTCGGATTTTTGTATAGAAAAAAATTTTTTGTATTGAAAATCCCAGGACCATCGAGACCCCCCTCACTATAGTGTGATAAATCGTTGGCTTTTTTAGTGGTAGTCGGATTTTTGTATAGAAAAAAATTTTTTGTATTGAAAATCCCAGGACCATCGTTTTTGTATTGAAAAATTTTTTTTGTATTGAAAATCCCAGGACCATCGAGACCCCCTCACTATAGTCTGAATAATTGCGTAATCAAAAGTTGCAGCAAAAAAATCGTGCAGCAAAAAAAATCGTGCAGCAAAAAAAATCGTGCAGCAAAAAAAATCGTGCAGCAGACCCCCCCCCCCCCCGGGGGGGGGTCATTGCTGCAGCGGGCTAGTTTCTACCTACTATAACATAATATAGCAAAATATAACAAAATATAACAGAATATAGCAAAATATAACAGAATATAACAACATAACATAATATAACGATATAACAAAATTTAACAGAATGTAATATAATGTAACAGAATATAACAGAAAATGACAGAATATAACAGAAAATCTGTCGCTAGTGACACAAATGAAACGGGCTATATAAAGTGAAACTGTTGACCGATAAAGCGAAGAAAAGTAAAAACAAAAAAAGACAAAACCGAGACAACGAGAGATAAAAGGAGAATTAAAGGGAGAATTTAAAGTAACAATTAAAGGGAGAATTAAACAGAGTTCAGAACAGAGTGAAACAAGAAGTGATGAGAGTCTTTTGAAATATTAAATATAAAGTGGAAGTAGAGTAAATAAATTTGTGTTCAAAGCAAAGAGAACAATCGATCAACGTACAATATAATTAGTCCTACCATCTGCTGCCTTTTGGCCGGGATTGTCATGGATTTTTGAGATTTGTCCAGTGTCCTGCGTTTAAGACAATTTGTCCCGGATTTTGAAAATTATGCAAAAAATTTTTCACTATATTTCGCACATTATTTTTTATAACAAAATGTTTTAACGTATGAAAAAAATTTGTGAATTAATAAACACGCTTTTGAAGTCAGAATAAAAGTTTGAATTTTCAAACGTTATGTCCAACCCAATAACCCAACATATGAATCAACAGGTAAAACTTTTGTAAGGAGTTAGTAAACCCCTATATAAGATTATTATGGTTAAATGGTAGAAGTGAGATCAGTTAGTACAAATAATTATTTCTGTTAATTTTTTATATTTAAATTCTATATTAAATTATATCATATTATATTAAATTATATTAAATTAAATCAATTAAATGTATGACCGGTAATTACATTAATATTAATAATTATCACGCCTCAGTGTTTAAATACATTAGTAAACGAGACAGTTTTGAAGTTGTTATAAAAAATAAATGCTTGAAGAAGATTTGAATTTAATTGCGTCTAACAACTTTAATAAAGTTATTGTTATGATTATTATTATTATTATTCATTCTATGTATTACTCTATTTCTCAGATTATATATTATTTCAGGTGTGTTCTCTATTATAGATAAAATGATTGTCACTAGTTGTTTATTTTATATTTATTTAAATTTGATTATTCGATTATTGGTCAATAATATTAATATAAATATTTCCGATATGACTACACTAATCCTCTGATCACAATTCCTATCCTCCAAATAGAAATATTTAATTTTTAAGTCCCAGTTCGCGGCACCAAATGTTGAGGTCTCATATAGTACCAGTGCAACGTTGGGAATCTCAAATATTAAGTCTATCAAATATAAAAACAAAGACGAGTTAGTAAAATATTTATTTTGAAATGCAAAATATTACCAATACATATTCCGTTTAAAAATGATTCCGCTGAAAAGATGGTGCGTGTTATGTTCTTGTTATCTGTTATATATGCGTGTTATGTTGCTTGTGAAGCTTTGAACGTTTTTGTTTTTTTTCTGTTCTAGTTTAGAAACTAATAAGGATCTTCCCTTTCTAGTTTACAATAGAAACGGTAAAATATTTGGGCGTAGAAAAAGGATTTTTCAATCGCTATTTATACCTATTTTTTATTACTGAAAATAAATAAATATGTTAAAAATAAATGTTTTTACATATGCAAACATTAAATATATTTACTTATTTTTCAAAATATTAAAAATCATTTAAATTATTACTTAAGAAAAATTATTATTTGTACTTATTTTACCCAATTATTATTTATTTTTACAAGTTTATTATTAAAATATATTTATTTATTTTAGGTTTTATTATTTTTATTGCTCGAATCGAGCTGTTGTTTGTTTATAAATATTTTCTAAAATATTTTTTAAGTTCAAGATTTTATAGAAATTATTTTAAGTTGAAAATTATTTTATTATTATTTTTTTTTCAATTAATTGTCAACTAAACTTTACACCATTTTATTATTACTATTAGATTTGAAATTACTATTAAATTTGTAAAACCACGTAAATTATATATAATTAATTTATAATTGTCCATAAATAAGATACATTAACAACAAAAATAAATAAACCACCAGTTCATAAATAAAATATTATAAAGATAAACATTAATTGTTCACAAGTTCAAGACGAGTTAATTGTCTACATATAAATTGTCGATTTGATACTGGGATTGGGTTGAGTTGGATGGATTGGATTTGATTGTCTGCTTCTGTCATTTTTCTTTATCTGCATTCTGCATAAATATTGACTCTGTACACCAAACGCCACTGAGATACGTTCTCTATAGTGGTGGTTGGAGTGTATATTTCTCTCACCGATTCACTCACTGATTTACTCATCATCACATTTACTGTATTCATTTACATTATCACGAATTTGAAATTTATTTGGAAATTTATTTTAGCCCTTTTACAAATGGCTTTCAGGTAAGATATTAAATTTTAAATAAATTTTAAGACTTGAATTTTGATCCATATGAGATATGAGATCATTATTCAAGTTCTTAAATATTACTTTTAATCAACAATGTAATTATAAATTATTTTTAATTAATTTTCAGGGTTTTTTTTAGGAATTTTATGACATTTATCTTGGAATTATTTCGAAAAAATGAGAGTCCGATATATTTTTAATTATAATTAATTAAATAAATAAATCAATCCCAAAAATATGTATTTTTTAAAACGTTTTGGGAAAAATCGCTGATTAAAATAATGTTTTTAATTTTTGTAATTTTTTTTCTGAGCTCAATATGAGGGGATTCTTTAAGGAAATCAAATCTGGAGTAAAAAGATATTGAACCAAATTCATCTGCTCTTGATATTTTCATTAAAAATATAATTTTGTTGGGTTATTGAGTTGGTGATAAAATTTAATGTTACTCTGACTCCAAGCGTGTCTTTATATAATTCACAATTAACCCTTGACAACAGAAATCTTTATTGATAATCACAAATAAACTTTCACTTGACACTGACGATAAATTCAACACTCTACTTGGTGACTATACAATGCTTATTACAACACTCGGTGAGGAATAGCACTTGTGTATAACACCGGATTAAAAGATCACAATCACTGATTGGTTTCTAAACTGGGATTTTGAGCTGGTTGTTTTCCTTGACTTTCTTTCAAACTTTATTCAAATAATCAATAACTTTTTTTTGTTTTGTTATTCAGCTAATTCTTCTCTTCAACTCTTCAATAATTATTTTCCACAATTATTTCCTTTACAATTACTTTGACAATCGTTTGTCCAACAAAGTTTCGTCCAACGTTTAATTTTCCTCAATAATTCTATTTCTCAAATCGTCTCTCAAATTGTATCTCAAATCGTCTTCCGAATCGTCTCTCAAATCGTTTCTCCCTTTGTTCCTTTTGTTTCCCTTTGGTTCTAATTTCATGTTCACCAGTTTTCCCTTATATAATTTGCTTCTCTTGTGGCACTCCAGATAATCGAGTGTTTTTCCACTTTCCATCTCCTGCTTTTCCCGACTGTCCCATTTTTATCTCTGATAGCTGTCAAGTTGTTTTTCCCTTTTTCCTTTCTTGTTTGGCCGCCTTCTCCCATCAATTCTATTATCACTCGCAAGCTGTCGAGATAAGGATATTGTTGTTTTCCTTTTTCCCTGATTTCAAAATTCCTTTTTCCTTTTTGTACTAATTAATTAGTACTGACCTTGATTTTTATTTTCCTGTTTGATAACTTTTATTTCCTTTCTCTTTCTCATTTTTCATTTCTTTTCACTTTTGTTTTCTTTTCTGAGTCTCTATAGATCGTCCCGTTTGTCATGGCGATCTTCCCCCAGGTAATTTTATTTATTTCTTCATTAATTATTATTTAGGTATCCTCAACATATCTCCCCCCTTTAAAAAATTTCGTCCTCGAAATAAATTAAGATTTTGTAAATTAGACAATTCATCATTTGTCGTTTTCACTTTAAAACCCCCAAAAAATAATACCAACAATAACAATAATAACAATAATAATAATAACAACAACAATAATAATGATAATAATAATAATAATAATAATAATAATAATAATAATAATAATAATAATAATATAATGTAATAATAAAATAATATAACAACAATTATAATAATATCCCTGTTTATCTACATAATTTTCAGATGAATCATCTATTGTAAAATCACTGGAATCTTCGTTTACAATCATAATAGGGTTTGAAAATTGAAAAGTAATTAAAATAATTGACTATTTTCAGGAAATCATTTTTTAAATTTAAAGGAAAAATTTTATCATCAAAACACACCATGAAAAAAACTTACAAGGCCGTTTCATAATTATTTTCATATTTTATAATATTTTTCGTTACCAAAATACACTGGACTTCATATAAAGTAGTTAAAGGGTTGAATAGTTTTTTGAAATTAATTGATTAATTAATTGTTACGCAATGAAAATTTTGAAGCTGAAATTCCCCAAATCGAGATATGCAAATATAACAGAATGTGTTTTCATCTAGACCTAGTTCAGACAGCTGCTTTCCTAGCAGCGCTTTAATGACCATTTAATACCAGTTCAAAAATCGGATGTATTCGAAATGTTTGCAATGATTTTCTTGGATGGCATAAAGTTGAAAAATTTTGAATCTTTGATAAAGAAAATGATGAACTATGAAACTCAAACTTTACTTTAGGGATTGTCATTTTAATTTTCAATGAAAACCAGGGTGATGTATATGATTAGCAAGATGAACGATTTTATCAAGACATAAGTGAAATCTAGTGTGATGAAAGAATGTACAGCCAAAACTATTTTATATACATTCATTATTTTCTTAATTCAATTTACTGTTAATTCCGTGTACGAGTTAATATCTATGCATCGTTATAATAATTATATATTATAATTGTTTTTAATTGATTTTGTATCATCCTCACATGCACCTTTGTGATTTATTATTTTCAAATTATTGTTATTATCATCATTATTATTAATTTTATCGCTGGCGGAATAAATACATAGTATATTAATAGAACTATGACTATAATAATGTGTATAATTCTTCTTATTCTTCTTCTTCTAATTCTTCTTCTTCTTCTTCTTCTTCTTCTTCTTCTTCTCCTTCTTCTTCTTCTTCTTCTTCTTCTTCTTCTTCTTCTTCTTCTTCTTCTTCTTCTTCTTATTATTATTATTATTATTATTATTATTATTATTATTATTATTATTATTATTATTATTATTATTATTATTATTATTATTATTATTATTATTATTATTATTATTATTATTATTATTATTATTATTATTATTATTATTATTATTATTATTATTATTATTATTATTTATAGTTTGTATTACTTGTGATATATTTGTATATTGAAAACTTAGTTCAAATTTTAGGTTGTTCAGATTTCTCAGATTTTTTCAAATTGTTTATTATTATTATTATGATCTGTAGTGATTGACACTTTATTGTAATTTTTAGAATATTGGTTGTGTGTAATGACTGCCAATTTTACAAAGACGTCTAATGTCAAAAATAATAGAAAAACAAATAAATCCTAATAGAGCTTTAGTTAATAGATATTATTTATATTAAAGTGGATTTTATTGTTAATTTAAATTATGTTATCGTCAATTTCTATTATCAAAATGAATCAAACTACACCAGAAAATCAATAACAATAAACACAATATACATCAAAATCGATCGATTAAGTTAATGATCACATAAATAACCAACAAATTTTAAATAATTCATTAGATAATTGCCATTGCTCATTATCGATATCTTGAATCCCAATATCATCTCTGTAGGGTAACCATATATAATACCTATTTCAATGCAACAATTCAGAAAACTACTCCGTTGAGTCCTCTAAAATTGTATTTGGGGAAAAGATTGCCAGAGAACAGTATGAAAATGACGAACCATGTGAACTACAATTAATAATGGAAAAGCGTAAATCAGAAAGATTAGAGTTACAAAAACGAATACAAAGAAATATGGAAGATGAATTGTATTTCAATAAAGTAAGACCAAATCGAATTGTCAATGTCGGGAATGTTGTTTTGGTAAAGAAAACATGTGGCAAATGAAAATGAAGATAAATTTGGGTGTCCAGGTAAAATAATAATGAGGTTGTATGACAGAAGTTTAATGATCGAATTTCAGAATGGTAAATCGAAAATTAAAAATTTGGAATGAATCAAACATTTTAAAATGAGCTGAGATCTAAGATAACTTTAAATAACTTTAAATACTATTTGAAATAATATCATTGCATGCTGAATTTGTATGTCTTATTATAATGTCTAAATGTCAAAGATTTTATATATTTTTATTGATGCAGTGTGTATCATGCTCAAGAAACTTACAATACAAATACTTCCTCCAGACGGATAATCAGTTTTTAGTATTAATAAATCTTATTTTGTACATGGATGTTTATTATGCATGTCATTTCTTACCATATAGTATTTTAATTTCAGAACCATTCTACTAGAACAAGTGTGATAATTTTCTTTAAATGCACAGGAAATTGATGAAAAATACCTACAACCATTACCGAAAAATGTCTTTATTAGGTATACATATATATTCAAACATATTTTTGGCTGAATATAATTTTGTATATATTTAGTGTTGTAAAAATTTGAAGTTGCCACAATGTTGGCGATTACGGGATGTCATTTAAATTTTCTCTAGTTATTTATATATTTGGCATCGATTCTTCCCTAAACACCTTCATGATTATTTTACATTTTTACCATCAATATACCCATGGGAAAACCATGTTGGTAATGTATAAATTCCGCTACTAGGAGTACTTTTTGAATTTTCGTTTTCGGGTTCATGACTGCCGATAGAAAGTTTTACGTTGCTTTTCATTACCTATCATCTTCTTAGATTACTACTCCCTTTTGTTCATTTAATTATGGTCCTCTTTACCTGATACTATTCAATGTTAACATATAAAATTTTGCGTAGGAATCCGCCTTTATTTCCCATTTCAAATTTTTTTCCCTAAATTTTCTTCAATAAAATGGTGTTATTCAATATTATCTTCCAAGAATTAATTCACACGTCATCCTTTGGAACATTTGGCGACCTAGTTAGGGTAACCCTCACAGTTTCGAAGAACTCTGCTTTTGGCTTCATTCACCCAGCTTTGGCGGCTACCAAACTCGTTTAAAAGGAATATTTTTCGTGCTATCACAAAAATATTATTAAGAATCATAGAAAAAAAATAAAAAGTGAAAAAAAATAAACTTAAAACTTTATTAACTTAAAGATTACATTACACTATAATACATTTTTCCACAAATCATAACATTAAATACAAATTGCCGAAAAACTGACAAAACATAAACTAGTTTTAACCAGTACTACCACAAATTGAAAAACTGAAATTTCAGCCGGTATTTATACTGATTTTCGTTATTCGTCTATACATTTGCTGCCACTGTAAAATCAGAATGTTGAAATTTTTGATTGGCTGTACACATACAGGAGTGCTGCCAGATTTGATTTGCATGAATTTTTATATTTAATTAATTTTTTAAACTATAGAATTATTTAATAATTTTATTTTCTATTTTATTTCGCTATTTTTTGGCGATTTTACAATGAATTTAGTTATAATTAATTTTAAATAAATTTTTCTTATTCTTTTTCGTTAATTCTGCATTTTCTGATAGAGCTCTTTTGTATGTAAATATGAGCCATAACATTCATTATTAATTTGATTATGGTAAATACGATCAATAATTTTTTATATAATTCTTTATTTATTTATTATCTTTCCTATTATTTTCGAGTTGACAGATTTTTCAATTGCTTTGTTTCTTTCTTAACTATGTTGGTTATTGAAACTTCTTGCCTTTAGCATTTTTATTATACGTATTTTATTTATCCTCAATGTGTTGTGTTCTTTACTTAGTATTATTTGATGTGGTTTCCATTCTATATATTTCTGATTCATTTAAAAAAGCTCTCAATTTTTCTGCTCTAGCCCAACAGTCCTCATTTCTATTAGGCATTCTATGTCTATTGGTGTATCGAAATGCATAAATTAAAAATATCCCTAAGGTTCTTCTATCGGGTTATTTCGAATTAGTTCCTCATAAATTTGACGAGCATGGAGCAACATTAAACAAACTCTAAGTAAAATATAAATATATTTGTAATTTTTCGAAAATTCTTAAGAAATATACTAGGAACATGTACATTTTGAGTATCTTTCAGCATATTTTTAATAGATACCAAATAATCTTGAATGATTGATTTACACAAAATATTAGCAAATAGAAAATTATAAAATGTTTTCAATTTTATAAAGATTTCAATATATTTTCAAACTTTTACATCTAGGTTCTTTTAAAAAATCAAATCTGATTTGTTAATTGTCCTGACAATATCAGTGTTTCCCAACCTGTGTACCGCCAGATTTTTGAAAAATATCCAAAATTTCTAGGGTTTATGAATTCTGAAACTACACAGCTAGCTCATGCGAATATATTTTATAACTTTTTAATTACATAAAAATTACACTATAACACCGTTGACTTAACAGGAATTTAAATTGAAGTATTAGATTATACTTCAATTCTGGCAACGTATTGTGTTTCTCTATAACTGCTCGTATATTTTGAAGTTGTTTCAAGTGACATTATATTTGAATGCCTTTTTCATTTAAATTCGTTTCGAAGCTTCTGTTGGTACTCAACCTTCACACTGAACAAAAATGTAAAAATAAAAAGTTTCCTTCATATTTCTTGAAAATGTTTGGTGCTGCCAAAATTTTCCGATTTACTTAGTGTATCGTAAACATTGGACTATATATTGACAATGTTTTATTAAGATATTGTTACATAACAACATTTTATGCCTCTATTTATTATGAAACAAGTTTAACCTCTTAACGGTTTAACCCGTATATATATAGGATTTGAATTTTTGGATTATCCCGTATATATACGGACAGGCTTCATATCAATATTTTTTGAACCATATATGATTTTGATGAAATTTTCTTATGGATAACATCCTTATAACTTAGTCTTTCATTATTGATTATAAAAAAATACGACCTTTTTTGAAACGTTTTCCCCGGAGAAATGGGACCGTTAAGAAGTTAAACAATATAGACAAAAGTTTGAAATATAAATTTTCATTTTTCAATAACTGTAGAATAAATGAGTACTAACATTACAAAAGCAGCAATTTTAAGAAGTTATAAAATAATTTAAAAATTAAATAAAATCTAAATGATAAATCAAAAAGGTTTTTAGAATGTGTTCTCTGATAAACATTTTGTAAAACTTTAAATTTTGCATAAAGAATGAAAGATCAATTCATGGTATAAAGAGCTATGCATAATACCAGTTTCTCCTTCCAATATCTTCTCAAAATGTTTTTTCGTTTCATCGGATAATGAAATATGAAATTCGGTAATTATTCGTGATAAAATCAAAAATAGTTCCATATTTGCTAGGTTTTCTCCAATACATGCCCTTTTCCCAATTCCAAATGGAATCAAATATTTGCTTGGGACATATTCCGTTCTCGTATCATCTAAAAACCTATAAGGATCAAACAGCTGAGGATTATTAAAATAATTCTCATCAAACATTATCGAATTTAAATCTGCAAAAATGATATCACTAGGATCAAATTCAAACCCTCGAAAGATACATTTCCCCATAACTCTATGACCAACCTTTGGTGCCAAATTGCAGAATCGGTGCACTTCATCAATAAATGAAAGCAATTTAGGACATTTATTTTTCAAATTCAGTGTTATTTGAGTTGAATAGTCAACTAAATTATGCAATTCGTTTCTCAGGTCTTTCTGGACATCAGGATAACGACCTAACAATAAACAACAGAATTTCAAAAGGTTATGTGTAGTTTCTGTTCCAGCATTTTGAAGATCTGTCATTATTTGAATGACATTCAATAGTTTCATATCATAACTTTGGTCATTCAGATCTTCATTCAGAATCATATTCTTCCAAATGTAGTCAAATACACATTTTGAATTAGAAGACTCATTGAAAACCTTCAAACGACTCATGCACTTGTCAGCAACCAAACGTCTATTAATGTCAATTGCGTTGACGTATTCTTCGATTTTTGGAAAAAGAAATCTTCCTAGCTTTGACAAAAAAAACCATGGCCAGAGAAATATTATGTGTTTTAAATTTGAATTAGCAAAGATTTTGAGTTCTAAAATATATTTTTCAAATTTCGGATCATTCTCCTCGTTAGGTTCGTTAAAGTTCACAATATTAATAATATTTGAAATCACTTTAATAAATTCTTTACTAGGATCAGTTTGAGTTCCGGATTTTTGTTTCAAATTTATTATTAAACAATCTGCATGTTCACAAATCAGTTTCTCCATTATTGTTGAGCCCATTCCGAGATTTCGTAAAGCTTTTAGAGCCGAATGACGGTTTCGTTTCCATATGTCCCCATCAATAAAAAGTATTCCACATTTTTTTCCATATAATGCAACAAGTGAATTTTGTGCGCACCCAGAAAACATCATTCCATTATCAACCAATGCTTCATGAACAATATCAAACGAAGCTAGGGTAATAATTCGTTGACCACAAGACTCGATTGACCAAATGTTTCCATATTTCTGTTTCATTTGATTTAAATATTCACATTCTGATATATTTTTTATTAAGTTGGGAAGGATAATTTTTATTATGGAATAAGGGATCATCCCAAAAATGGGAAATCCTAACGGACCTGGTGGATGGGATTTCCGCTTGTAGAAATGTTTGACAAGTAATAAAACGAACACAAATATTACTCCAATAATTGTATTCATTTTTGTTATTTTCAGTTTTATTTCAAATATATGTGAATATATATGCTACGGAACGCGCACTTTTCATTTGTTTTGATAATAACGTCAATTTCAGTTGTAATCTTGCATACTTATTAAAATAAATGACCTTCAAAAATATCATTTTTGTTAATTTTTAAAATGAAACATAATTTAAATCACTTTAATACATATCCTTGAAAATAAAGTCAAAGTTCATTACCTCAAATTAATAAGGTTTGATTTCACCAGTAACTCAATTATCCGTATAAATTTCGGTACGTTAAGCCAAACATTAGGGTCTACTATAAGATAAATAATTTATAAATATAAAACTTGAAAGCATACTTGAAATAAAGACAAAAAGTTATTAATGCTGAACTTCTCACCCAAGCTGGAAACCGTCTAAAAATAGCTGGATTTTCGAAATTCTTTTATTGAAATCACAACATTTGTATTTCTTTGAATTTTTCTACAGTTAACTAAGTTCCAATCGTAAATCTATCAAAAAAAATAGATCAATAAAGTCATTTCTAAAAGAGTCAATGATTGAAAAAATTTTCAACACAAATTTTGGACTAGAACCCAAAATTGAAAACTTGTTTTAATGAATTGAAAATACATAGCATAAAAACCGCACCAAGTTGAATGAAAATTTATGATCATACACCAAATAATACAAAATAAAGTACCTAACACAGTGAGAATAAGTAAAACACGTAAAACGCAAGAAGTTGCAATATCCAACACAGTTAAGGGAAATATCGCATTCGAAAAATCGGCCAACTAGAAAACAAAATAAAAATAAATAAGATAGTTGATAATAAATTAATTAATAATATGAAAAGAAATTTTAATAAGGATTATTGGTCATATTTACATATGAAGGAGCAATGACAATAAGTGCATACTTTAAGAAAAGAAACAGGAAAAATTTACGTGAAAATTAAATGAAATAAAATAAAGAAATAAATACATTTAAAAATTGACACTAAAGAAATTTCAGTAGAACTGATAAATAATAAAAATTAAAATAAAATTAGTTGAAATTATGTAAATTATAAAATTTATAAGATTAAATCGTTAAAAATAATAAAAAATTAAAATAAGATTAGTTAACATTATGTAAATTCTAAAGAAAATTATATTAGAACTAAATGGTTAAAGTTAAGGAAAATTAAAATAAAATTAGCTTAAATTATTTAACCGTTTGCGGACGGAATTAATTTTAAAAAGTAGTATTTTAATTTATTATTTTTTAGCATAAAATCATTTAGTATACGAATTCCCAATAACGTGGTATGATTATTTTTAAAGTTTGGCCAGCACAGCTGGCCATTATACATTGTAGAACGCCTGGAACAAAATTCGTGGCCAGCTGTGCTGGCCTACCGTCCGCTATCGTATAAGCCCTTTAAGGCCAGCACTGATGGCATACCGTCCGAAAAACGGTTAAATTATAAAATATACAAAATTAAATTATTGAAATTAATAAAAATTAAATAAATTAATTAATTAAATCACTTAAATTAATAATTACACCCAATCATGCATGCATGCAAAAGTTATTCAAATTTTACTGCATTCTGATTGGATCTAGTGGGAGAGAATTCAATCAAAATCAGTAAAAATACTGATTGAAAATTGAGTTAAAGTTAACATTGTTAGACAGCGAAAACACTCTGCGCAAATGTTTTAAGATGACAGTAACAAACATCCAGAAAAGAGGACCACAATTAAATGAATACAATAACAACAATCTAAGAAAGGAATAGCTAATGAACAATGACGTAAGACCTTATATCGGCAGTCCAGAACTCGAAAATAAAAATATCATGAGTAGTTTTAGCAATAGAGCTCACCTTCTGATGGATTCTCAGCCATTGTCTATAGCACCAACATGGTCGTCGCCATAGGTACAGAGATGATATAAAGTAAAAATATCATGTGGTCATTTAGGAAGAAGTCACCCAAGTAGCTATCAGTACCCCTGTCACATTTAAACCTGACATACCCCGAAGCGGTCCAACACAAAGAATAAATATGTCTCTGTGTCCCCAATCATCAAGAAGTTTTAATTTGATCTTTCTCAGAAATTACCTGGCACAGCCACTATATAAAATATTAAAAACAAGGGGGTACAGATAATTCTGTAAACGTTCCCAAATTAAACTTCGTTTAATTTTGCTCACATGTGATGAAGTACTTTTCGAACTAAAGAAAGCTGAGAACACAAGTCCTGGTATTGATGGAATACAATATCGTGACTTGTTGTCTCTTGATCCCGAGGGTAAATTGCTTACTTTCTTGTACAATAAAATCATTTTAAACAAGACCATACCAGACAGTTGGAAGACCTTCAAAACACTTCTAACTCCTAAGCCGGATAAAGATGGAAAATATGATGACGTCTCGTCTTGGCGTCCAATTGCCTTGCTTTCTGTCATTTACAAGGTTTTCGCATCTTGTTTAGCTAGTCGTCTGACAAGTTGGATAAACTCGAATGATCTTTTACATATCGGTCAAAAAGGTGGCTCACAACATGATGGATGTGTTGAGCATAATTCAATTCTTTCTGCTGCACTAGAACACTCAAAATACAGCATAAATAAGCCTCTTGCAATTGCTTGGCTTGATATAAAAGATGCCTTTGGTAGTGTTCCTCATGAATACATGTGGTCCTTACTCCGATTTATTGGAGTAAGCGAGGAATTTTCATCCATCATCCAGATGTTATATTCCAACACAAGTACCTTTTACAGCTGTGGTAATATTCTCACGCCAAACATCCCTATTAAACAAGGTGTCAAACAAGGATGTCCAATATCGATGATCTTGTTTGCTTTGGCCATTAATCCAGTACTTGAAGCTGTATCGAGATCCGATTGTAGACCTTTCAGGATTGGGAAATCTCCAATTAAGATCCTTGCATATGCAGATGACATAGCTTTAGTCACAAAATCTGTCGAAGAACTTCAGAAAATCACTGATATAGCTGTAGCAACTGCAGCTGAAATTGGCTTTGAATATCGCCCTGAAAAGTGTGCATATCTTCAATTGCCAAACCTTGAAATAGATAGTGAAATTTCGATCGACGGCATTAAAATCAAAAAATTACAACCTAATGAATTTTATCAGTATCTTGGAGTGCCTGTTGGTGAAGAGACTGATCAGAATCCATATGACATTCTTGAGAAGGTCGTATCTGACACGAAAAAACTTGCCGATTCTGACCTACTTGGATGGCAAAAACTTAAAGCTTATAAGATCTTTGTCCATTCACGTTTGATTTTTCCCTTTAGAACTCGCGAAATTAAAACTAGCGCTCTTTCAAAACCAAGCGCCAATAGTAATCGTTCTGTCAACATCACCAGTCAAGTGAGGAGTTGTCTCAGAAAAATGTTACTTTTGCCAAATCACTCTGAAGTAAGTTATTTCTACAACTCAACTGAAAACGGAGGAGCAAACTGTGTAGACCTTCTTGACGAATATCACACACAGACAATAACACATTTCTTTCGACTCTTAACATCGAAGTGTGACTTTGCGAAAAAGATCAACACTGATTCTCTGAGCTTTGTCACTGGACCTCGACTCGGAATAAAAGACCCTACACTACAGGAGAGTCTTGACTGGCTCAATGGTAAGCAATCTAAACTTTGCCATTCTGGAAAGAAAACTCGATTCCAGCGAGTCAGAACTGCTATTGCATTTTTTGAAAAATATCACAAAATCTCAATAGCATTTATTGTAACAAAGCAGGAAACATCGCTTTATATTACAACAGCAATGCGTGGCACGTGTATTCTCACTTCTGACTTACGCCAAACCACGTCTAAGGTTTTGCACATGGCACTCTGCGATGCCTATCTTTTGAAAGGAGAGAACAGTCATAACTCCAACATTATAGCTGCAGCAATCAGACTTTCGCCTAAAATAAACATCGCAATTTTTCGTGGTGCTCTCTCTGAATTTGCTTGGAACTTCATACACAGAGCCCGCACAAACTCCCTCTCAGTCAATGCGAAGCCTTACAATAAAGGTGGTAAAAGACTTTGTCGTCGTTGTCAAACTGAGGAAGAGACAATGTCACATGTCATTCAATCTTGTAAAGTCCATCTGACCCTTGCCTCAGAGCGACATGATGAATGTCTGAAATTAATCACTAGTCGATTAATGAAAAATCCCAACTTGATTGTTGTAGTAGATCATATCTGTTCACTTGTTCCGAATTCCAAAGAACGAGTGGATTTAATGATCACTGATTTGTTGAAAAGGAAGATCTTTCTAGTTGACATGAAATGTCCTATCGACTCTGTCAAGAACTTTCAACTAGTTGACTCTTCAAATTTAATCAAATACGAATCGCTTAAGAATGAAATACAAGCTGTCAAACCTGATTTCAAAGTCGAACTTGACACTTGTATTATCGGAGCTTTGGGTTCTTTTCCGTCATCAACTCCTGAAATCCTTTTAAAAATTGGAGTTAAACGCACAGAAATAAACAGTCTACTGAAGGAATGTGCGATAAGTAACATCACACATTCTGCCAGACGGTGGTACTACCACAAAACTGGCACTTTAGCAGACCTTAATTAGAAAAATCTCCATAACAAATTGCTCTAAGATCTCAGAAGCATTGTCATTCTCGGGTTTTTGAATATCAATGTATATGTATAAATATCTTTGTATATATTTAGAATTTTAGATGAACCCTCCAAAAGAAAGGCAGTTGTATATATTAATAAACATGTAAATATGCTTTTTTGTCTATTGCAGGGATATTGTTTAGATGCTGCGTATTGAAGGTTCAGAAACTCAACATCAGCCCCGGAAACAGATTGCAGGTTGAATGACTGGTGAAAACTGATGTAATTGAACACTCCAATATTCAAAGCCGGATAAAACATCCGATGACTGCGATATCATCAGAGCCAGGGACTAATCAGAAAATTGACATTAACATCTGAGTCGAAATAATCCCGAAAAATACATTGAACATTGATCGATTTCTTTCTGACTCTTTTGTTCTTGTTATTTTCTCGAAAGGCGTGTTCCATGCTGAGCACTGTCCTATTGTAAAAACAAATATCAAATTTATTATAATTAATAAACGTTTTAACGATAGCTCAGTTGGGAGAGCGTTAGACTGAAGATCTAAAGGTCACTGGTTCGATCCCGGTTCGCGGCAATTAAATTTTTGAAAAAATTTATGTCACTTGTCAAATATTGAAATTGAAATATTATATTGATCTGAATTCAAATGATAATGAATTTGAACGTTGGAAATAAGATTGGTGTTTGATGAAAATTTGAAAATAAAGCTCTAGTGGAATTTACCAGTGATGAGCTGATGTCTGTTATTGTAAATAAGCCGCGATAGCTCAGTTGGGAGAGCGTTAGACTGAAGATCTAAAGGTCACTGATTCGATCCCGGTTCGCGGCAATTAAATTTTTGAAAAAATTTATGTCACTTGTCAAATATTGAAATTGAAATATTATATTGATCTGAATTCAAATGATAATGAATTTGAACGTTGGAAATAAGATTGGTGTTTGATGAAAATTTGAAAATAAAGCTCTAGTGGAATTTACCAGTGATGAGCTGATGTCTGTTATTGTAAATAAGCCGCGATAGCTCAGTTGGGAGAGCGTTAGACTGAAGATCTAAAGGTCACTTGTTCGATCCCGGTTCGCGGCAATTAAATTTTTGAAAAAATTTATGTCACTTGTCAAATATTGAAATTGAAATATTATATTGATCTGAATTCAAATGATAATGAATTTGAACGTTGGAAATAAGATTGGTGTTTGATGAAAATTTGAAAATAAAGCTCTAGTGGAATTTACCAGTGATGAGCTGATGTCTGTTATTGTAAATAAGCCGCGATAGCTCAGTTTGGAGAGCGTTAGACTGAAGATCTAAAGGTCACTGGTTCGATCCCGGTTCGCGGCAATTAAATATTTGAAAAAATTTATGTCACTTGTCAAATATTGAAATTGAAATATTCAAACTACTTTCAATCAATCAGTAGCAAATTGATTGTTAATTTTAAAAATGGATATCGACAAAAACTATTTATATGCACAACGTTCAAATGAAAATATGCCTAGATTAGATTCTGGACGGATTTCCATTGAAGATGGTTTTTTGGACTTGTCAAGGAGGATGTTTTCGATTGAGGATGGATTTCTGGATATTAAACGTAAGATTGATTTATTTTTGAACTATATAAATCTAGATTACAGTTTAAAACCTGAGAATGCCAATGCTTCTCTTTTAAATAATTTTGTAAAAGATAATGAATTTAAAAACAATTTTAGTAATGGATTTCATTCTGATAGATATAATTCTTATCAAAATAAAGTAAATGATTTTCAAAATCAAAAACATAAATTAAATAAAAAAATTTCTTATATTACTAAATTAAGATATAATTCAAATGCTTTAAATATAAAGAAACCTAAAATTATAAATAACCCCTTAAATCCTGGATCTAATGTATATAATAATTCTAATGATGCTACTTATTCTAGTTACTCAAATAAAAATAAAGTAAATAATTTAAATAAAAATTTATTTTTAAAAAAATCGAGTTCCGATTCGGTTTTCCGGAGTGGGCCTTCTCTTGACCATCAGGCTCAGGCATGTGGATATCTGGAACCTGAATTAAAAATAACTGTTAATAATAAAATTCGAAAAGTAGAATTTTATTTACCTAAATTTGAAGAACAAATGTTATCTAATATTAAATTAAATAACTTAAACAAATCAAAATTAAATATAATTAAAGTTGAAAAAAACGATTCAAATTTTTTGGCTAAAGAAAACAAAGGCCTTTTGAAAAATAAAATGTATCAAAATACAAAATATTTTAAAAGCAAAAATTTGATTAATAACAAAAAATACTCAAATTCAATTTTCCATTCTTATGTAAGAACTCTTTCAAGGACGGAGAAAATAAATTTGATAAAACTTTTTCCAAAATTAGGTAAATTAATTAAGTCTCGGGAAACTCTGAATAAATTTCAAACAATAAATAAAGAATTAGCTTCTATATCTGGAAATGATAATCCTTTGTCGATCGTGGATTTTTCACATTTCTTTTACAGAAACCACAACATATGCGTTTCCCATAAATTGAACTATAAAGCGAAAGCCCCGATCGAGATAAAGACTTCTAGTGCATTGAAAATTTCGCTAATAGATTCAAATATTGTTAAAACTAACAAATATGTTGATAGTTTTATTCCTGCATCCTCTGTAATTAAAAGATTTTTGTATTCCCTCTCACATAAGCTCGCAGAGACGGCTACCATCAAAAATATAAATCAAAGAGCTGCACAGACAAATAACATCTTGAATGGAATGAAACAACGACGTGAACTTCCTGATTTCCTTGATAAGATCACAGATAACATTTTCTGAAGGTGATTTTATCTTAGTTAGATCTTTTCAATAGCTGTGACTCTGGTAATGAGAACACCAGTCTTCAAACCTTAGAACTTTCGCGATCACAGTTGAAAGAGTTATATAAATCGTTTCCTGAAATTCAGGAATTATATTTTTCTGAGAATATAAATAAGAATCCTGATTTATTAACTAAATTAATTAATGATTTAAAATTAGAAAAAAATTTCCCTAATGAGATCTCGTTTGTGAAGGGCAAATTTATTAAAACTAATAAAATTACTGAAATTCCTAAAGTCCCACATTCTGAAAATGCGTCTGATATAATGTTCAACCTGGGATTGGTTAATTTTGTTAAAATGTCAGAAGATGACCCCATACTTAAATCTCTTCTGACTCAGCCAAACTCCCCATCTAAACTGGTTGACATAATATATTATATCAACTATTTAAATTTAAAAGGCACCATAATACACATTTCAAATCCTACATTTGATGAGTACGTTAAAAACTATTTACGTAATTGTTTTTTGATGCACTCAATTACTAAAATTGAAAATTGCAATACATTAAGGTGCGACAACATCGAAAATTGGGGTCCGGAGATGATTAATATGATCCCCAGTCTTTCATACTACTCTTCTAGTTGTCAGGAAAGACTACTAAAACTTCGACAGTGGAAACTGTCAGAGGAGATCGATAGAATACACAACATTATCTCTCCAGAAACCATCTATAAAATCAATTCCTTTCTTGACAAAATTGATGAAATCTGTCCACAAAAGGCTGCCCAACTTAAGGTTCTTGAGAATTTGGGCCGCAACATTAATGAAATGGAATTAGGTACATCCGAAGAAGAGATGATAAAAGCTAAAAGATTTCTCTTTTTTATCATTAGAGACAAAAAGAAATTTCTATCTAACAGTAAATTCTCCTACCGTATACCTAAGCATTGTAGGAAAATTTGCACACCAAATATGACTTGCATTATCACAGACATGCTTGATGTCCTCTTGACATCTGTGATTGAAAGTAATGGTGAGCAGAGGAGAAACACACCTGGATTAGATAACTCGGTGGAAACAGCTGTGAAAGAGCCATCTCGATCCATAGAGATTAACGACATTCTGGAGGGTGATCTACAAGAACATGCGACTCTGAAACGACAGCTGCCTGTTGATTTGGTTATAATCCCATCTACTCCCGCAATTTCCAGTTGTGATCAACAGGAGGACCTACTAACAAGACCAAGTAGGAAAACGAGGAAAGTAGTCTCCAAGATTAAATGAAGGTGCGTGCCTGCATCAGTCTCAACATCTGCCCCAATCTCTAAGGAGACTGATGCAGACAGCACAAAAAATTCTAATAAACATCACGACATCATAAATAATAATAAAAATTTGATGGTAAAACGCGACCCAAAGATCTTGTTCACTGATGATGATATTGATAATTTTCTCGAAAATCACATCATCAACCCAGAATTTGCGTCTATTAAATGCTTTATCGTTGAGATTTTGTGCTCTAACCTCGAGAATGACACTTTCCCAATTCCGGAAAGAGTCTTGAAAGCACAAGTAATATTATGCCCCCTTAACATCAACAAATCTCATTGGATCTTGTTCGTTTATTGTAAATCTTCCCTAATTTCTTACTTCATCGATCCAATCCTTCTAAATCGGCATAGTTTTACGAATAAAACAATTGCTCTTAAGATCACAATGGCTCTGAATGAATTGTTTGACCTTAAAGCAGCCATGACTTTTCATCCTCATAATAACCTTTTATATCAAAATAATAGCTATGATTGTGGGCCATACATCTGCGCATATGCCATGATGATTTGTGGAGAATGGCAGAGCTTGTCGGGCTGCTTCATCGAGACTATCAGGAAAGAGGTCCACCAGTTTAAACTTACTC